>BQNB010155745.1:0-15355 GCA_026074375.1 Tanacetum coccineum
AAAAGGTGTCATTCATTTTGGAAGACAAGGAAAGCTTAACCCTCGGTACATTGGACCATTCAAAATCCTTGAACAGATTGGCCCAGTGGCATACAAACTAGAGCTTCCTGAAGAGCTCAATAATATCCACAATACTTTCCACGTTTCTAATCTAAAGAAATGCCTATCTAACGAATCTCTTGTCATTCCAATGAAAGAACTTTGCCTCGATGACAAACTCAACTTTATGGAAGAACCAGTGGAGATTATGGATCGAGAAATCAAGCAACTAAGACAAAGTCGTATTCCTATAGTCAAACTACGATGGAACTCTAAAAGAGGACCAGAATTTACGTGGGAACGCAAAGATGAAATTCATGCCAAATATCCACATCTATTTTCCAACATTACTTCAATGTCCAACTAAATCTCAGGATGAGATTTCTTTAAGGAGGGGGGACTATAACAACCTGTGATTTTCATCAACATAAATATCCATCTATTAAATTAGATGCAATGTAATAACCATCTATTAAATTAGATGCAATGTAATATCCATCTATCAAATTAGATGCAATATATATACCACCTTTTTACAGGGAAATTTTGCTTTATCTCATTATGCAACGTAACTTGCATCACTAAAGTAAACAAGCTCACGCAACCTCTACCAATGCCATCTATATCTATGTTTACATCATGTAAACATCCTAATATGTCAAGTCTATATCTTAATATCATTTTTACCAATTACATTATCCTTTTTAATGTACTTTTCAAAACGTTATTTCAAAAAAAGCATTAAACGTTAACGATTATATCAAAATCATAAATTATATGTAATGTATACATATAAAATGAATGTGAAAGCCTTCAAGCATGTGTACAAGTGTATAATGCACAATATTTGATTTATATTTTCCCTCTAAGTTAATGTACAACTTATTTAAGCTCAATGTACATGTCATTTAAGCATAGAATTTAAATTAGGTCATTTAACCTCCTAAATCATGTTTAAACCTTACCACCACTTTAACACAAGGTACAAACACTTGATGCATAACTTCTAAACCCTAAATCTAAACCCTAAGTCATTCCAAAACCCTAATCTAAAACCTTAAAACCCTAATTTCATTTTAAACTTAAAACTAAACCCTAAATCTTAATCCTAAACCCTAAACCTTAATCCTAAACTCTAATCTTAAATCCTAATTACCCTAATCCTAAACCCTAATACACGTTTTAAAGACCAAAAACCCTAACCTAAAACCCTAAACCACCTGTCACCCTTTTACTTCTTTTTAACCTATTTTCTAAGCCAATCTAGCATCCAAGCACCACTATTGCATCACCATGACCTCACTAGCAGCCACCTTACCACCTTACAAGCACCTCCATCATCACCATTGAGCTCCAAGACCTCTTATCACCTCCTTGTCACCCCTATGTTAGCCAAAACCCCTCCATACCCTTACACCTTTCATATCTAGTTTCATAGCTCTCAAGTCTCACCACTAGGCTTCTTTAGTCACTACTTTATAACCCTTTACCCTTAGCCACCAAGAAAACTTGGGCACCAAAGGTTTTCACCCCTATATAAGCTGAATCCAAGCAACCCTTTCAAATCACACCTCAAATCTTCATCACAAACACAAATGGAGTTCTAGCTCAGCCAAGGAAGAAGTAGAAGGTCCCTAAGATCAGAATTGAAGCCAAGAACCAAGTGGAAGAAGCCCTTGAAGTCGTTACTAGGCGTGTGAACCCAAAAACCCTCATTCGACTCATTTTGAGCTCAAGTAAGCTAAAATCTTGTTCAATAAGCTCATGATCTGTTTTAGAACTATTATTAGCCTTGTAAGATCATATATGAACCCCTGTTAAAGCCTTGAATCCTTAAACCCATGCGTTTTTTATTAAAATCTTAAAACGACCCGTTTTGATTTTTTAGCTAACGAATTCTTTTTCTAAACTTTTGATATGTTAGAACATATTATTTTTGCTTATTCTAATAAGCTATAACCTAACAATATCATTTGGAATCCTAAAATAAGCTTGCATGGCTTTTTGGACTTGTTTTGCAAATGTATTCCATGCTAGGGGTATATATCATAACTTTCTGAAAGTTATAACTAGAGGGGTTGAAAATGTCATTTTCCTAAAGTTATAACTATAAGGACCTATCTTGCCAAGTTTCAAATTTAAAGGTTTAATATATATACACTTTATATATAAAGGACTAAATTTGTAAAAGGTTATAAATCAAAGGTATATATTACCATTTTTGAAAACTTAAAAATATAAAATATAATACTTTTATATAAATTATAAAAATATATATTAATATTATAAAACTGGATTTTATTTAAACCTGACACATTTGTCGTTATTAATTATCGATCGACGCATTATAAAACAATTACGTTATATATTTAACGTAATTTATCATCGACTAGCTTTTAAAGAAACTTAAAATCTTATCGTATCACGTTAATAGGGAATTTCACATGAGGAGTTTCATTTGATTATACGTTTTGACGAGTTTGTTGGGTTTACGATTTAAAGTGCCCTGGATCCTCAAACGATACTACATGACCTCCGGATTATGATAGCCCGAACAGTGATACAATATTTCCATAAATTAATAAATCAAATATAAATGTTAAACTCTGTAAAGTTTTGAAACATAAACAATCAAACTAAGACTTGACATATTACCCCAGGTTGCGTGACAAAGCCGTTACTTACACTTGATATACTTTTGCCATCAATCAAATTTCCCTGTTAAGGTGAGTTCATAGCCTCGCATTTCAATCTTTTGAATGTTTTATAAACCCGCGAGGGGGATACATGCTATAAACCATGAATAAAAGTATTTTTCCAACTGTATGATATCCTGATGCATTATTGCTTAAGTCCCTACTTTTGCCATTAAGACCCTACTATCATGAACCGTTAATTACTCGTCAGGGTAAGCACGATTGTTGTGAATAGATCTATTTAGGACAGAACTTCCCCGTTGGTATACCTATACTTTTGGTAACCAATAGCACATCATTTGAATAACTATGCGGGTGTTTGGTAAAGGCACCCGTTGGGGCAACTACTTATGATTATTGATTATCTCAAGGCTTCGGTGTCATGAGCTTAGGGCAATAATACTGTTTTTCCATGATAATTGTATATACAATTATTACAAACTATGGGTGTATAACAACGTAACCCACTATTGAACTTGTATTCAAACTGTTTATCATAAACCTATGAATTTTACTCAACCTTTGTGTTGACTTTTTAGCATATTTATCTCAGGTAATTGAGCAACTTATGGCACAGAGTAGCACGGACTTGAAGATGGAAAAATTGTTATTATTCAAACTTTATGTTTCTAGATTTTGGGACCTCTCTTTTGTAAAACTCTGATGAATAAATGAATGATAACTAAATTTTCCAAAAACGTCTCTTTACGAGTCATTTTCTATGATTATGACTGTTGTACTATGAAGTAATACCCCAGATTAGCTTTCGCTACTATATTTATCAAAATGGGGGTGTTACAGTTATCCCACGTAAGATCTATTCACTCGTTATCGTTATTCCCCAATAACGCTTGGTTTCGCAATCGCACAAGTCCCCTCTGTTACATTCGTTTTCGTATGGGTCACAGGATGCCCAATATTTGTGCACACCCTCTTTTACTCGTGAAATTGCTTCACACCAATGTATCTTTTATGTAGGTTCCATACCTGCTTCCTTCTTTGCTTTATCTATCATTGGTTCTCCTTGAGCGGTCACACAAAACCTATAAACTATTTCTTTATATGATTTTTGGATATCTATGTCACAAGTAAAGATATCAGGGCCGATAGCTAAGAGACGATTAAATTCACAATAGTCAGATTCATAGAGGAACAAATCACAATCGATATCCATTAAATCTTTACTATGGGCTACATTTACCATATAAGCTTTTTCTATAGGAATTGGGAATTTATAACTCTTTTTACCCATGTCCAAAATAATCATGTCATTTCCGATCCCTAGGGAAATCTCTTTATTAAAGACGTCGATTTCAGTGTGAATGGTTGCTAGGAATGGTCTACCAAGAATCATAGTCTCATTCCCTGCTTTAAGCATATCGATAATTACGAAATCAGAAGAGAACAAGAACTTGTCGATTTTAATAAGTATGTTTTCTACCATTCCTAAAGGAACCTTCTTAGTCATATCAGCCATTTCAACTATCATATCTGTTTTCTTAAGGTTGGCTAGTTTTAAATGTTCAAACATAGATTTAGGCATAAAATTAATGCTTGCCTAAAAGTCTACCATAGCATAAAAATCTAAATTACCAATAGTGCAAAAAAGATTAAAACTTCCTGGATTTATTTCCTTTGGCGGTAGTTTGCATGGCAGACCTTTAGTAGGAAGATCATTATCTTCTTGAGCATCTTGCATATCCATGAAAGATACTCCCTGGATTTTGTTAGTTTCCTTAGAGGATGTATTGCTAATTGGTGCATCATCGTATACCGCCTTGCATTGTCCAACCGATGAAATAGGAACTTCAGTCACAGCTTTTGTATGAACTTCTTTCATAAGCTGCTCAATTTGAGTTTCAAGGTTTTTAAGAGAAGCCCCTTGGTTTCGTGTGTTAATTTATGTGCTCTCTTAGATCTTTTTTATCCATTCTTCCATTTCGAAACTTCTTCATGTCGATTCTTACAAGTGCTTGTTCATAAGTTCTTCCAAGCTTGGCCTTATTTCACTAAAAGGTGGGCGATTATCAACGTGTGTAGTACCCTCTGTGGCCCTACACAATATTCCGTTCCATTGAAAGGTAAAGAACGCCTTTCACCATATTTTACCTCTTCAACACTTTTAGCTCCATCGTTAAGTGGACATTCTTTATCAAGATGAGGTCCACCGCAAAGTTGGCATCCAACTTGAATGGCATGAGCATTTTCCATTAACTTTTTCATATCTCGACCAAGGTTATCAAGTTTACTAGCAATAGCAGCCATTCCTTCAGAGTTATTGCTGCTACATATGCTTCGACTATGTGAACCATCATGCCACTTTTAGGAATGGTCAGATTGTCTGGATTGCTGTTAAACCTTCAGCAGGTGTCATGCCAGGAATTAGCCTATGTGAGTCTAGCAATTAGCTTTCATAGTGCTTAATCCTTTGTAGAAGATATTTACCTTCTGGTGACTATTAATGTCATGAGTTGGACACTTATATAGCAGGTTATTGTACCTTTCCCAAGCCTGGTACGATGTTTCTTCTCCCTCTTTCTTAAAGTTACAAATATCTTTAAGTTGTTTTGCAGTCTTAGATGGTAGGCAGTACATTTGGATAAATGCCTTTTTGAGGAGATCCTAGGTGTTAATGGTTCTTGGGGTTAGTCTGTCCACCCTCCTACCTTTTTGCGACTCCAGTGAGTGTGATTGGAAAAACTCAAAGCATGACTGCATCGCGTGTCACTTCTGAAATGTTGAATAAACTGACGATGTCCAAAACCCGCTCAATGTGTTCATGGGCGTCGTCATTTTTGTTTCCTGAAAAGGTATCTTCCCTTAATTCTCTCATGAATTGGCTTTTAATCTCGAAATTGACATTGCCTCCGATCTCTAGTTTAACCACGCTCGGTGCCTGGTTCCCTCGAGTCAACGTCAAGTATTGCTTCATGGTGAGGTTGTCGATATTTTCCCCAGCCATAATGATTCCTAAAACGGTTAACAAAAATTAATGCTGAAATGAAATGAAAAGAGTACAGAAGATCAAATTACTACTAATTTTTAGCTCTTCGGAAGCGGCGCCAAAACCTTGATGCGTATTTTCTTTTAAAGAAATAATTTAACAAGTTTTAAATTTATAAAAACTCGTTCACTGATGTCTACACGCACTAACGGGCATAGAACCCAGTCGTGTGTAATGTAGGATTGGTAAATCCGAGGTTGTCCCAAGAGCTAAGTTTAATTTAGTTATAATTTGAAATGTCACAGGTCTGAAAATGATTTTGAATAGTTTTGAGAATTAAGACAGGAAATAAATACGAAAAAGTAAATTGAGAAGAAGTCTATAGGGAGAAAAATATGCTAACCTAGTTACTTCATTACTACTGTATATGACATGTTTCCTAGTGCAAGGTCTAAGTATCGTTTTATTAGTGTTCTAATATTGACAGATCCGAATTGACGTTCAAGGTCTGTCCTATACTTCCATGGATCCTAATTGCTTGAAAGTCTCGATGTTAAGGTATCCTGGATGTAGCTGTTAAGTACCAACCATCCAAAAGACTTGTCCATAACCTAAATAGATTATTAACCCTCTTTGAAAGAGTTCCTACACTTTTTAAAGTATTTAGGGTAATTAAGGCGGTAATCAGATCGATTCCTACACTAGGGATAGATGCCAACTTATCCTAGTACCTTTGTAATTCAAATTTTAGTGGTTTGCTTAATAAAAGAACTAGCATGATCAAATCTACCTTTCAATATTACCAAAACACAGGGATCTATGAAAAGCTATAAGGAAACATTAATCATAACATTAGCAATTACATAACTAGGCTAGCTCTAGAAATGCTTAGCCACTCATGATAACAGAACAATAAGAAATAATGGAGGGATTCATTGATCAAAAGCTCATAATTCTTACAAGAATTGTTTATGAATGATTAAATACAAAAGTAAGTAAAGTAATTTCTCCCTTGGACTTCAGATGGATTTCTTTGACCTATGGAAGGTTGGTTTGCCCCTTGATGTTGTGGTAGAAGCGTTGATGATGAATATGCAGAATGAGGGCTCAATTTATACTTTTGAACTCGTTACGGTGTAACCTTTGTAGGTGGTTACGCCGTAATCATGTTGATGTGGGTTTCCTTATCGTAGGCAAAATTTATGTCACAGCGTAACTTCAACGCCATTGTTACACTGACTCGGGTGACTCATCATTCCTTAATGAGATGTGTTACGGCGTAAACTTTGCAAGTGATTAATGACCATTCTTGCCTTAATTATGTTACGGCGTAACCTTTGCGGGATGGTTACGCCGTAAAATGTCTAGAGAATCCATATTTGCTTGTTTTTGTGTCCAAATCCTGTGTTTCTTGAACAAATGCTTGATTTCTTCTTGAAAACAATAAATGAGTGATTAAGTACCATTTTTAGGCATTTATGAGATAATTACAAGAATTTTGATAGGGAATTTGATACCAAAAAGTATTAAATATTTGATGTTATCAAATATCCTCCCACTTGACTTCTACTTGCCCTTAAGTAGACCTGTTAGAATAATCTATAAAGAAATTTCCCCAATTTAACTCGGAGAAATGAATTCATAATTTACTTATGCTAGAAAACATCAAAGCCCAACACCTTACGAAAAAGGGATCAAAAATCACTCAACTCTCAAACTAGTCTAAGTGTTTCTTTTTTGGGGTGATCGCTCAATAGCACTGTCATAACATGTATTCTATCATAAGCTTAGAAAGTATACAAATCTCCACCAACTAGAGTTAGGGTCTAAATGGCTTTTAAAGGCAACACGGGTAACACATACTGGTTTGACAGGGTGAATCATTCTTGTTATCTAAATTAAAAGTTTTACACCAACAATGGCGAAGAAACCACACATACACATCCGTAACGATGGATGAGACATGTATGATATCTCACTCCCTCACTCGAGCAAAACCAAAGGTTAGTTTGGAGAATGATATAGGGTAGGATAAGACATGGGATACACATTAATTGGTGTTAAATAAAAACATAAAATAAATAGTCAAATATAATCTAAGGTGGTCATAACCAGCTACTATCCATCCATAGTCCAAGTATCCAAGAGCGAAAACCTAATCATATCTTAAATATGGGCTAGCTTCGGATGTAACAATGAGATCCTGCGGAACATACTAGCCCGATCTTCAAAATCAACATATGGCTTATAGTTTCACCATTTTTATCACTTGTTGGTTTTATAACACGTAACTAACATTTACACTACACAAGGAGTTTATTCATACATTTTTTTATTTTTTTTCACAATACTCCTGTTATAAATACATAATACATCCCCCTACTTAAGATGAACAATATCAAAAGTGATAATACTCGGGGGGTCTTCAATGATGATCATGATATGTCTTTAATGAAAGTGCCAAAATCTTTGAACCTATTCCCCGAACCATGGACTTAGGTAGCCAAAAACTTCAAAACAAAGAAAAATATAGACTATAGGGTTTGTTAAGGCGATATGGTGTAACAAAACATATTATATTGGGTTAAAATAAGAGATTGGCTAAACGGGGTGATGTAGGGGTATCTTGCACTAATAATGAGTGCAACAAAGAGTTTTATCACGGGAGGTCGACAAGTCAGTGTAACAAGTCGATAAACACACATAATTTTTACACATATGGGCTATTTGGGTGAATTCCTAAATGTTGCCTTCTCGAACCATCTATTCCTACTAATAAATTAGGTCTTGAAATGATGTATAGGCCAAGTTCTAAAGACTACAATACTACTAGCACACTCATATTTTTGGTGGATTATTGTAATATGGATGAAAATAGAATCATCAGGCTTAACCTCACCAATATAAATAAGGGTAAATGTGCATTCGGTAAAGATTTAATCTAGTTCAGTAAGAAAAACATGTCAAAATTTTAAAATTGGCACCATTTTTCAAAGAAAAGTAGAAAATTGAAGGCAAATATAGGTCACAATGGTAATTCTACTCCCATCCCCCTACTTGGTTTGTACAATGTCCCTATTGTACAACAAAGGAAATGAAAAATCAAAAATAAGAGTAGAATTAGAACAAGAAACTCCTCTGAGTATTGCTCTAAGCTTCACATGATGGTGACATGAGATGAATTCTCATTAAGCACCTCTCAAGCAACCTTGTTTCCCCTGAAATCACTAAACAAACCTAAATGCATTAAATATTTACAAAAAAATGTACAAGAAAACTAACTTACTTTTGTAGGAATCACGGTTACATTTAGCGAATGCAACAAGCCTTTTAAACTACTTGGTGACCCAAGTGGACGAGTGAAGTCTCTTGAGGGTTTTCAGAGAACATGCCTGTTGAGGTAAGTTTACATGGGCTCTTAAGCTTGGTAAAAGTGACCTCAGTAGTGATAGGAATTAAGTTCAGCTTGGTTCCTCTAGAGCTTAATCCTTCGTCTCCTAGCTTAAAATAAGAAAGAACATTGTTAGCTCGCCTCAGGGTGTGAATTTGAGACCAACTCCGGTGTAAGAGTAAGTATGGTGGTATGAGATAAATGCGGAGAATATAAAACGTTGTCTGGTATGGTGTGTGTGTGTATTGTCTTGTGGAAATGAGCCCTCTCTTTATACTATTTAGGATTCACTATAAGACATAACTGTGGGGCTCTCTCTTGTTATAAATTGTCAACCATGTGTCATACCAAGGACTGTGGTGCTTCACGAGGACTTTACCTTTGTTGCCCTTAGGTACCGCTACGCTAGGATAGAGCTAACAACTCTGGACCTGATATGTCCTTCGACATACCAGCTTCTCCAAAATTCTAGTGGTGACTCCGGACTTGACTTGTCCTTCAACAAGTCAGCATCTCCGAAGAGTTTGTTTAGCTTAGCCCGTGTTAGTTTGGTAGAAGCATCTAAGCTAGATTTATCCTTCGTATGTTCCGGGGGAGACTATACCTCATCATGTCCCCCTAGTCTAGTAACTGCCAAGCTAGCTTGTCAGTGCTAAACTTAAATGTGTTTGCGTCATTAATGTCATGATTTTACGAACGTGGTTTTTTTGCCCATACATTTTCTTTGCGATGTGTCATGTGATAACATCCCAATCGTCGTGTCCTTTCCTTCTTTCCCTATAAATAGCAACCCTCTTTTTACTTTTCGTTTTACTCCTGCTATAGTAAAAACACACTGTTTCCGAAGCTATCATTTTTATTTTTTACCGCTGCTTACTTTGCTCCGGATTCTTGTCTTTTCTAGGTACCTTTTTCTTTCCCTTAATTTTTTAATTATGGCTAAAAAAAGATATGGATCTATACCATTCTTGACTCATCCTGGATGATCTAAACGATCTGATCATCAAATATAAGATACCACGTGATCTCTACCCTCGGTTACCCTCAGAGGAATTTATCATGTCCGAGATTCTGTACGATGCCATTGGTATTTATCATCGGATGTTTGACTTTTTCGGTGTTCGAATTCCTTTTTTTGTCGTTCCTTCTGGCCCTTATCAAGCATTACAGGGTCCACTTTTCTTAGTTGGGTCCTCTGGGTCATAATAAGTTCATTACCTTTGAGGTGTTGTATCGGTCCTTACAGATAGATCCGACGGTGACCTTGTTTAGGGTTTTCCAGACTTTGTGCAAAAAAGGTGATTGGTTTTCATTTGCCAAGCGTCGTGCTCTTTCTCCAGTCTGTATTGATGACAATCGTTCTTGCATGAAGCATTGGAAGAGTGGGTTCTTTTTAATTGATTGGTGGGCTATTATGGATGCTATGGTTTAGAGACATCCAGACACAGCTATTGATGATCCAAGGCCTGCTGCTGGTTCTTTTAATATGGCTGATGTGCGCCGTCTGAGTGCGCATGTTATAAAGTTGAGGGATATGCCTGAGGGTGTATTAGTTTTGTCTGGGTTGAGTCGTGTTTGTAAGAGCCGTGTTTGTAATTTGGTACTTCGGGGTGCTAATGACAATGGTATGGGGGTGGGTTTTAACTATTTTATGTTATGTTCTTGGCTTTTGTTGCTTACATTTATTGTTCTTCTTTTTTTTGCAGTTATGGGTATTCATGATTTTCTCTGCCTTCCTGAGTGGACCGGCGCTGAGGTCTAGGAGGAGCCCCATTTGGATGTTAGGCTAACTCTTCAAAGGCTTCCCTTTTACTGCACTCCTTCAGCTTCGACTGATGTTGTTATTCCTAATCCTACTCTAGAAGATCTTGTCGTTAGTACCCCTAGTTCCAAGATTGTTGCTAAGGCTGAAGCTTCTCAAAAGCGAAAGGCCTCTACTTCTGGTGCTGCTTTAAGCCATGTTGCTAAGCATACTAGGTCTGCCTTGGCTCAATCATCCGGTAGTACTTCTTGGCCTAATTTGTTTGTAGGTGACTCTGATGATGAGAGTGATGGTGATGATGATGCTTGTGTTGAGATTCTGTTGGTGACCCATTTTTGTTCTGCTGCTGTGATCCCTTCTTTAGGGAACCAGGGTTGGAGCTCCGCTACTCCTACTGCTGAAGGCTCTAACACCTAAGGTAATTGATTTTGATTTCTAAATTTTCCTTCTCGGTCTTCTTTCTTTGTTCTTATTGTGTGTTTACTTTGTAGATTCTCAGGGTAAGGGCATTATGGTTGATGATGTTGCTGCACCGTCTGGTGGTGCAAGCCGACCGAGACCGTCTTTTGGACCTGCTCCCTCATTTAGGTATGTTTCTGGTAATGCTATTCATATGGACTTCTTCCCCTTTTCCGCTGGTCCTTATTATGCCACTTATCCTGAGGATGGTGTTGCTAGGAACTGTGAGTTTACTCATGAGTAGTGGGATGCTCCATACCGGCCTTCTTTTAGAGTTCTAACGAAGGAGGTTTTTAAGGATCCTGCTGTTTGCAAGACTATTGTTGATCAGTTTCCCACGTCAGGAGAAATGGTCCGAGTTGAGAGTTTGTCCGGTGATCAATTGACCGCTAAGATGAGTGTGTTGCATTGTATGATGATGTCGCATGGTGGTGAGCTTCTTGCTCGCTATCATGGGCTGAATCAATCTCATTATAAGTATGTGTTGTCAAAAAATTCCAGATTGAAGAATTATGAGGAGAAGGTTGCTAACTTGACTAGTTTGGAGCTTCAAGTGGTTGCTTTGAAGAAGCAGGTTTCTGGACTTAACGATAAACTTATTTCTTCCGATGCTTCTTTTACCAAATCCATGGCTAAAGGGAAGGAGAGAAAAAATAAGATCAAGTCTCTTAGCAAAAGTTTAGATAATCTGCATGCCGAGGTGGCTCGTCTATCTGCCACTCTTAATCAAGCTACTATTCTTGAGGCCGAAAGGGATGAGGAGATTCTGTGGCTGAAGTCTACTCCTTTGGAATTTTCTTCCTTCTTTCGGGGCTAATTCCAGGGTTTGGTTTGGAAGTTTCTTGCTTCTGATGAGTTTAGTAGAGTTTAAAGTGAACTACTGTCTTTGGCTGCCAGTGTTGGGTTTGAGCATGGGTTGAGTATGCATCAGACTAAGGATAAGTTTGCTGCTGTGCTGAAAAAGATGGTTAATTTCATGCCTGGTGCACAGGATAGGCTTGATGAAGCCTCCCTCCTTGTTGCTCAAACTGACTATGCCTTTCTTAACAAGATTTCTGAGCAAGTGACTGAACCCCTATCGGTTATCCTTTAGCTTGAGCCTGAGAAATTGGTTCGTTCGGCCAACGTCCCCATTCCAAAGGATACTCGTGTTTCTCCTCCTATTGCAAAGGAGTCTACTGTAACACCTGTTTCCAAATCCTTGGAGTTGTCTGCTATTGTTAATTTTACTGCTTTCGTTGTTGCTTTTGAGCATAATGAGGAGATGGTAAATGCTACGGGTCGGACCCAAAGATGACAGATGACACCGCTGCTGTTAAGTCTGGGCATGCTTTTATGCAGGGTATTTCTGTTGCTCTTGATGATGTTGCAGAGTTGGTGGCAGTAGTGTTAGAGCGTGTTTCCTCCGGCCCTGATGATGTTGTGGTTTCCCTTTCTGCCCATGAGAAGGGTGATGGTTTGGATTCCTCTTCTGCTATTGGTGAAGAGGTGATTCCTACCAAATACGTATATATAATATATAGTATAAGGATTAGTCAATAATAGTATAGTAATAAGTATTCCAAAAGGTTTTATAGAAGATTACTTTTATCCAAAGTAAGATTCAAAACCTTCCTGAGTCGTATCCCGACGAGGTGCGAATTGAAAATCGAGGTTAAGTTTGTGATCATGTGATTTAAATGGTTTTAAAGATCTTGATTTGGTTTCTATTTCTACTAATGAAAACGCATAAAAACATGTAAACGCAAGTAACGATTAAGACAATTAAAAATTAAAGCTAAAAACGATAACGGGAATCCTAAAACGCGACTAAGTAAGCAAATATATCAAAATTAAGCCCTACAAATGCAAATTTAATTTTTATAAATCCTAAATGACTAAAAATAATTTTTAGAAAAAAGAATTATATTTTTTTGATTTTTATTTTATTTAATATGAATTTAAAACTAATTTGGGAGATGCACAGTAATTCTCATTTGACCCGTTTGACTCTTTGACTGGATTCATTTGCTTTTGGGATTGGGCCTGGACACTTTGGGCTTTGTTTTGGATTGGGATAATGATTTAAGGATTTGGACTTATTAATTTTAAAAAGGCTTAGGCTAAATAAGGTTTATAGTATAAAAATTATTGGGTTGACCCGGCCTAATAAAATGGGTATGGGTTAGCCCATTAAACTCAAATACGCCTTTGGCTTTGATTTTTCATGCTCATTCCATTTCCGTGCTTGGTTTTGTCCTTTTTGCTTTGTTTTTGTCTTTTTGTGCAATATCCGTTACCTGCAAGACACAATTCACAATACAAACTAATACAATGCATTTTTTCTGTATTTATTGGTCATTATTGGTTTTTTTAGCTTGTTTTATTAGGCAAAAGGTATGTGTATTTAAGCACATACCAAAATCCCCCATACTAAGCTATTGTCGTGTCCTCACGCAATGTTATAAACACACACTTAGAAAACCAAAAATTTCAACCCCTTTAGACAGACTAATCACCTTGAAAAGTAGCAAAGTGCTCATCTAAAGAGATTAAGAAATCACTAGTTTTGAAAAGCTCCTCGTTTAACCATTTGTATGCATTAACTATTATTATTCATACATATCATAACTACACGGAATAAGAACACTAAAAGGATAAATTTATCGTCCTTGATTTTTCACCCGCCCCAAACCAAGCTTAAAAACGAAATCATTGTTAAATACAAGTTAAGATTCTAACACTACTCATAAACGTTAATTGTGTAAGTAAAAACTTTAAGTTTTCGCTCCCTTATTTCCTAAATCCCTTAAAGGTTTTATTATTATTGGTTGTGACAAATAAATTAATGTCTTATAAAGTAAACCCAGTTTAGACCACAATTAGTTTGAAATCCTTTCCTAAAGAGACGATATGGTGAGAATAAGGTCCACATTAAGGTTCTAATTTTGCACGATTTAGGGGTTATCTTTTTGGATAACCCCGAAGTTGAAATTTGGCTTTATTATTGTCATTATTGCAACATTATTAAACCTCGGTCCTTTAGAAGGCTGCAACATCAGTTGTGAGACGGCAAGATGCAGCAAACATATTTTGACCTTGGTAATTTCCTCGACCTTTTAGAAGGCTGCAACATCGGTTGTGAGCCGGCAAGATGCATCAAACTTTTATCAGTCTCGGATTATTACTATGTGCCTTATTTAGAAGACTGCAACATCGGTTGTGAGCCGGCAAGATGTAGTAAACTTTTATCAGCCCACAGTTTTATTATTATTATTACCTCTACCCTTTAAACGACTACCACATCGGTTGTGAGCCGGCAAGAGGTAGTGGTCTTATTTCGGCTTCGGTTTATTACATAACTTATTATTATTAGCCAAATTTCAAGTCATGTGGTCTTTTAACAACTGCCACATCGGTATGCGAGCCGACCATGGTCCAGGAGTCTATTTCCCCACAACACTGACAAAACCTTAACGTGTATCTTACTTTCACCAGAAGGAATCTCTACGAAGTGATTTAAACTAAGAATCGCAAAAACCTAAAGTAACTTTATTTATTCAACAATTATATAATGTTTATTAAGTTGATGGGAGCAAAAAGCCACAATTAACCTTTATGAGCCTTAAAGAGTTCCAACTACTCTATGTTTAGCATCTAACTAATATAAAACTCTATTATTTCTCATTCTTCGCAAATTTAAAATCTTTAATAAAAATATCCGCGAATGCTTAGTCTAATAAAACAAGCTTTGCATATTTAAAGTTTATCATGGAAGACTAGTAAAAGCTTAAATTTATATAAGTTAAAGAGCAAGCTAGAGCTCAACATGCTCGATCAAGTCAAAATTTAATCCTTAAAAAGACAAATCTTGTGTCAAAACACTTATTATATTTTTGAAAATTTTAAATTTTGGCGTATTTTTGCTATTTTGGTGGAAAAACGGGGTTACGCGAAGACAAGGCAAATGCAAGTAAGATCGAATCGAAAGATCCCCCCATACTAGAACTACACATTGTCCTTAATGTGAGACTGTCACCCCCATACTAATTTCAAGGCATAATCCAAATATTAAGGGGTCTCTA
>BQNB010155746.1:0-15355 GCA_026074375.1 Tanacetum coccineum
CCGAATGAACTTATCAATGATATCATTCGAGGAGCAGACTACTATGATGCCTATCTGGAAAAAGTTGCAAAGCATCAACGGTACATCGCGGGTGAGGAATTAAGTGATCCTGAATCTCATGCACCAAAGCCAGCCAAGCCTACCAAACAAGCAAAACCAAAGGCAACTGAGCAACCAACCGTTTCTAAATCCAAAGCCAAGAAGTCTAAACCTGCACCGGCCAAACCTAAGGAGAAGAAGCGCAAGCCGGTGTCAGAATCGTCTGAGGATCAACCACTAGCCAAACGTGCTAAGGCAGGGAAAGTGGTTAAGAAGAGAACTGCTAAGAGTTCTAAGCGGTTGGTCGATGAATTCGTTGACGAAGGGGTTCCTGCTGCTAAACCCAGTCTTGAAGACACAGAGGAGGCGATACTGCAAAAGGTTTTGCAAGAGAGTTTAACAGATGCATACCCAACTCAAAGGGGTCCTCTCCCTCCTGTGGTTTTCAGGGAACCTGACACTGGGAAACTTCAACCACTACCAGAGGTGCCAGGAAAGGGGAAAGAGAAAGTAGGTGAGGAACAAGCGGCCCAAGTTCTCCTCAACCTTCAAACTCCAAAGAAGAAGAGCTCGGCAGAACAATATATATTTCAGAGACGCTCTCAACTTCCAACTGTAACAGCCGGTCGTGAAGAATCTTCTTCCTTATATGCCGAGCTCGGATTATCTGGCAGTGATACGGAGTCTGATGAAGAAATGCCTTCAGTGGGTAGAAGTGGGACTCAAGACGAAGGCCAGGCTGGATCAGACCCTGGTACACTAGATGAAGGCCAGGCTGGATCAGACCCTGGTACACTAGATGAAGGCCAGGCTGGATCAGACCCTGGTACACGAGATGAAGGCCAGGCTGGACCAAACCCTGATGATGTTGCAGAATCCCTACCGTTACCAACTCCTAGTGTTCTCGCTGGACCAAACCTTGAACACTCGGATGTTGAGATCACTGATCCCTCCAGTCAACCACAACCTGAGCATATGGATGAAGGGTTTACGGCCACGGCATACCCTGATGTACAGGAGAATCTGAAGCTAACTGTTGATGAACACGTGATACCAGAAGAACCTGTCAGCTCTACAGGGACATTGTCTTCTCTACAACATCTCGCCAAAGATTTCAGCTTTGGTGATCAATTCTTGAATGACAAACCGTCTGAGGCCGATAATGAGAAGACAACAGCTGACACTGAGGCTGAATCAATGGTATCCGTCACTATTCAGCAAGACACTTCTATCACCCCTCCGATGACATCTCCGGTGATCGATCTCGTGTCTAGACCTGATTCACCCAATGTTCATTGGCCTCTACCAACCACCACAACCACAACTGCAGCACCAACAACAACAACAACAACAACAACTCTTCCACTACCACCTCAACCTCAACAAGGTTCATCTGATTCCATTCTCATTAAGCGCATGGGCGAACTCGAACAACACATAGCAAATCTGGTAGACGAAAATCAAGCTCTGGAATCACGGTTAGACAAGCAGGGGAGCAGGATCCATAAGTTGGAAACCATGGACTGGTCCAAAATGATCAGAGAGCAGACGGTGAAGTTTATTGAATCACATGAGATTGACCGAAAGATTGAGGAATCAGTTAAGGAGGTGGTTATCTCATCTGTAAAACATGCAATGAGAGCTCCTCTTCGTGCTCGCTTCAAGGATCTCCCTACGCCTGACATGAAGGAAATTCTGCTTCAACGCATGTTGGAGGAGAACTATAACAAGGGACATGCTGACCACCGAGTAGCATATGAAGCTCTGCGGGACTCCATCCGTCGAGATGAAAGTGAGGACTTTGATGCAGATAAGGCTCAGGAGGAAACGAAGAAGAAAAGTAAGCAAGACTCTCCAAAGCCTCCCCCTGGGTCGCCACCTTCACCACCACCTCCTCCACCACCACCATCAGGCGCATCAGGAGCTTCTGGCACAACTGGAGCCTCTGACTCTGCTCAAGCTCCTCTTCCACCACCTCCAGTCTCATCCACTCGTCAGGAAGATCAGTCAACAGGCACTGCAGCCCCAAGTTCCTCAAAGACAGCTGCATCAGCTGCATACTCTGCGTGGACAACGACTGACTCCCAGACTAAGCCGTCAATCACACAGATTCCTGACGATCTCTATATGGATGAGGAAACCACTGCAGATGTACAAGCACTCTCTAGTGATGATGAGGTCGGACGTGATCATGTTCCTACAGTCAACCTGAGACAAAGCTGGTGGAAACCTCTCACTGAAGACAGACCGTCCACTCCAGAACCTGCTTGGACTATTCCATCATCTGATCTGTCCATGCCAACAAACAACTGGGCCTCTGCTCTGAAGTCGACATATGCGCCTCCACAGGAGAACTCGCTACTTGCTCAAACCGGGGATATGGGGACATTTATGGACTGGTTCTGTAAACAACGAGGAATCTCTGAACTTACTCCCAAGGACCTGGAAGGTCCTGCATTCGAAATCGTCAAAGTATTTCATCATGACGTGATTCATCTCCAATTCCAAATGGAAGAGTGCCACAAACTTCTTACCGATCAAGTGGATGATGCAATCCTCAGATACAATGTCAGCAAGCCACTTCCACTGGGAGGTGAACCAGGCCATGTAACCATTCAACCGGACTTCTTCTTCAACAAAGACCTGGAGTATCTACGATATGGTCGCAAGGTTGGCAGACCTGCTTTGTCAATCTCGAAGATGAAGGCGGCATATTATCCTGATGTCGGCTTGGAGCAACTAGTGCCTGATCAATTCTGGATTGAAGAGGAATGCAAGTATGACATCGCGGCTATGTATGGTATCTCTCATTGGTGGTTTCAAAGACAACGATTCTACATTGACCGATTCTCATCTGAAGGAGACCGACGAGCAGTAAGGACTCATATGCGTATCTTAAGTGTCGTCCGAATCGAAGTCTTTTCAATGTATGGGTACAACTACATGAAGAAAATAGTCCTTCGTCGAGCTGATCTCAAAGAATACGTTATAGCAGAAAGGGACTTCAAACACATGTACCCCAGTGACTTTGAAGATCTGTACTTGTTAATCATCAAGGTCTACTTGAACACCTATCACCGAAGACAAAAGATTTAACTTCAGCGGTCAAACTATGGACCAGAAACTTGGTTTATATCGGACACCGTTGTAGAAGACTTTTCAGTCGGAATTGAGAGTTACCAAACACAGCTAAACCTCACCAAACCTCGATGGGAAGCCACTGGATTTGAATTCAAGCATGACTACACAGTCATAGACTCTCCAAGGGCAGTTACATTCAGAGACAAATACGGGGTTCAGATGATCATGAGGTTCAATGAAATACACAAGTTCAGTGATGGCACTCTGCAACAGATTGACGAAGCATGGGACTATCGAGTCAAGGAATTCCAGATCAACAGGACTAATCCAGGGATGAACACCAGATTTTGGTCGAAGAAAGATGTGGACAGGAGCAAGGACTTCATATTCGCTATCCAGAAACGGCTAAAGACACGACGTATCTTTCGGAATCTGGAGAGCTTTGTGGGTGGAAGGATCCGAGAAGGCGACTACCGGTTGCTGAAGAGAACCGAATGAGGGGTAGTCTATTTAATACGTTGTTGTAATATGTACATTACTATGTAGTGTCTAAAACTGTAACTTAGGCTTGTATATTAAGTAACTATCTGCTTCACATTCGGATTTTATAAACCGGACACACTTTCTCCCAAATTTTCTTAAACTTAAATCAATTGAGACCCAAAATCTCAACGGATTTGAAATTTTTGCTCGGGGGGAGGAAAATGTGATTAAGTAATGAAATCTGTATAAAAAATTGGTGATATTTTTAAACTTCAAGGTGTAGGATACTCTTTTTTTTTATATGTGCTAAACTTTTTCGAATATTGATGCACATATTAAGGGGGAGCGAATGGTATATGATGGCGAAGAGAACAGTACCAAAAGACCGACCCCGTATTTACTTTATCGGAGTTATAAGGATGGTATGGTTAGGTACATGTTCCCATGATCCCGCCAGAGCCGGAGGGATCTACCCAGGGACAATCCACTAGTTAGTGTAGATGTCCTTAGGTATGATTACAAAAGGAGTTATGTGAGAAGAAGGGAATAGTGCGGACTGAGATGGAGCTAGTACTGGAATAAACCCAAACAAGTTCTATGTTATGAAGTCTCGGTAAGCACTGAAGGGGTTGAAGAATGAAAAAGAAATGTTAAAGATAAAGGGTGAAAAGAAAGCAGCCCTCCTTAAACATTAGGCAGAAACCGGGTCAATACATATGCTGTCAGAATCACAAGGTTGATTGCTGACATTGAAGACAAGTATCATGGACCAGTGATACGTCTGCACAACCCTCCCTAGCTACTCAAGATCCCTCAAAGGATTCTTGTTTCATTTCTCACGGAGATCAATACAATTCTATCGTCTCACTCACTCCGAGTTAGTCGATATTGAAAAGGTGGCAGTCCGCTCCAGCCTCCGACCACTAAAACCAAAAATGCACTATTGAGTCTAGAGCCTTGAGATCATCCAAAAGTCTCGCTAGGACACTTATCCATAATGCTGCTTAGTTTATCAACACTGTGACTAAGAGAAGTAAAGATTTTAAGAGTCCTTCGCATTATCCTCGTGGTATTGCCAGAACATCCGAGTGATACAAAAAGTCTCACGGATGAAGATGGAAATCCTTCTAGAGCCAACATCAAAACAAGCTTTGGTAGGCGGACATGTGAGATCCTCTATGGATTAAGGTGTGACAAATGGAAAGCAATCGTTTTTTTTTTTTTTTTTTTTCTACTTTTTTAGTGCGATCCTTGAGAATCAAACTTGTTCCAGAATGTAAATGACGGATCGGTTTGGAAAACCTCGGATGTGCTAACTAACGATTTTCGAGCATATTGACGGTGATATCTTTCAAAATCAAATGTATTTATGATAAAATTTGATTTTGTGCAATAAAAAGCTATCGATGTGTCAACAAAAATTCATTTCTCAAGTAACACGTTCGATTGATTTTTCAAATCAATTTTTCTTTTTAATCAGGTAAGATAGTAAACTAACACAGATTCATCTTATCGTATTGTTCTGCTTGGAGATCGTTCGATATAGGGACAGCAAGTATGGAGATTCTGTTGGTTACACATCAGATGATCTGATACTTAGACTGGAAATCCTGTCAAGGAGATTCGTCTTAAGATGAATCTACCTGATCACAGGTCGGTCCTCACGGATCAGGAGGTTAATCCAACCAGACTCGGGCGAATGACAAAGCCATATTCGCCCACAAGCTTTATTGCTAACTGTTTTATTACAGGATCAAGCAAAAATGGAGATGGAGTCACCTCGTTCCAGTAGAGTCAATTCACCACCCAATGCTCACTCTTAATGCTTCCAAGTAAAGACATCATGACAACTGAATGACCTACAACACAGCTTCCGCAACTCTGAGAAGTAATATCATGATCAAAGAAAAGTGTGAGCATGCGGGTCCGAATGTCACAAAATCACATGAAGGCAATGCTACTTAACAAGGATGATCAAGAGATTAAAGATGAAAGATGATCTCAAGGAAAACTCAAAGATCACACAAGCCTAAGAGACAAGTCGCAAAGTTCACTACATAATGTACAAAGACATCAAAAATTGAAGAATCAAACACTACGAGCTACAAACAGAAGGACAATGCAGTAGAATGCTAGAATTCAGAATGTATTTTCTGGGGTGACCTCCCTTAGGGGGAGATTGTTAGGATTATGAAAAAGTCTCGGTCACCCCCGTGTATCATTAGTATAGCATAGCTCGTAGTCAGAAAGAATCATTTGTATATATACCCCTTCCCACCCATGGGAAGGGGTTGGTTGTTTTTATTTCATGATAATAATTTTACTTGCACTTTCTCTCTCTACAAAGACACTTTGTCTCTCTAAGACTAATTAGCCAACCCATCATCCATTACTTGTGTTGTGATCTCTTGTATACTACAATTTCTTTAAGTGCCATAGTTTGCACTTAATTGCCTAAAAAAATAATTTGTTGCATGTATGTATCAGAAATTACTTAAACAAAAGAATATATGAACATGTTGAAATACATACTTGTGGTAGTACTAGTAGTGGAGACACATCTTCTTGTGATTGGGAACGTTGACGTGAAGACTCCTTTCGTAGTGATTTAGTTGTTTTCTTAGATCCGACAGAGTTAACAGTTTCCTATATGTATATAAAACACGATAAATAAGACATGTATGTAGAATTCAAAAATCACAGGGGGATGTTTTATTACTTACCCTTGTTTCCATTTCCTTTTTCGAAGTTGCAAGTCCATTAGACTTTTGAATGCTCGCATCATTCTCACATCCAACAACACTTAACGGTGTTCCGCCCTCCTCATCAGCGTTGTTATCTATAGGATTAATGTCCACCGGAGACACCTGCAATATAAATTAAGAAATGTATTGACTCATCAGTTTATGATAAGTGCTTGTTATCTATAGGATCAGTGTTGTTAGCATTAGAAAATGAAGTTGTTAACAACATAAAAAAAGTCTTACATCTGATGGTGTCAATTTAGTTTAAATTGACTGCAACTGCTCCCCTTGTGAAGCCAACTGATTCATCAGTTTAGTAACCATTCCCTCTGTTTCTGACATCTTGTTGGACAAATTTTGGATTTCTAGTTCTTTTTCTTCACGTTCGCGTCTCTCGTTATCAAGTTGACTTTCAAGTAACGCAATTCTTTCATCAGATGCTTGTCTGCTTCGAGGAAGATCAAAATACCTCTTGTATGTAACTCTACTTCCCACTCCTCTTGCATAATAGGTTATTATATGAAAATGAACATAATAATAAAATTTGCAGTCAAACTTACATGTTTATCTCCCACTGATCTAATCTCATCATTTGGAAATTGTCCGTCTTTGTTTACCCTTCCTTTCAACCACATTATACCACGCGGGGGTTCTTCATCTGGTTTAATTTCTTTATTTTCGATCTTATAAACATCAAATACATACACATGTAAGTTAAACCAATATAAACGAAAGTATGATGCTATTAAATGCAAATGTGCAAATGTGTAATCTTACCATTTTCTCTTTCACATGTGCGTATCCACCTCGTCCCATTGTATGCTGATAAACAGACTTGGAACGCGCCATTTTAGCTGCAGCTGATTTCACCTTGCAACACAAAATCATAAGGCGTTTAGATGTAGTAATGCTGCTAGTATAGAACTAATATATATGGAAACACAAAATTATGAAAGATATATGGACTTAAATAAAAATGACTAATTAAAACCTTGTATTCCTCGGTGGTCGTGTACTTTACAAAATTGACCCATTCTTCGGCTTTTAAAATTGCACTATACTTCGCCGGGACTTCATTTAGTTTTGAAAGTGTATTTTGGTTGGGCAATATGTATGTTTGTCTCAATTTCCTTCTGAAATTCCTTAGAAGTTGACCAAGACGATTCATTACCAGCTTTCTGACTGTCAAGTCAACATCAAAATATCGCTGCAAAGATTAACACAATGTTGTTAATTAGTTGCACATAATGTAAATGCAGAGATAAACTTATGTAGTACTGGGTTCAAAAATAGTATATGTGTACCGTGATTTCATCCCATAGTTTATCTCTTGCTTCTGAACCCACCTTCTTCCAGGATAGAATCTTCAAACCTATATGCTCACAAACCAGGTCTCCTAAAAAACTCGAAAACAATGCTTTGTGTGACCCTGATATCTTATTCAACGCATCAAAGGTTACGCTGAGCTTTATTCCATCGGGTTTTCCATATTCCATGTGAAACTTAGATAACCTGGTTATGCCCCTCTTAACTACATTCCCATTTGAATGGTTGTTTTCATCCTCCTCCTCCTCCTCCTCATCATCAAGATACACCTCTGATTCATATCCTAAATTGTCAATGTCATTATCATTATCATAATTAACCTAATGATCGGGCTCATTGGCTTTAGTTTCCATGATTCTTCACCAGCAATGTGTAAAAGAAAATAAGTAAACTTGGTAATTAATAGTGTAAAAAGATTTTCTTTTTCTGTTTTGGTTGCAGCCTAATTTTTTGAAGATAAAATAGGGTTTATGATGGTGCGGGGTGTCAAATAAGGAAACCAAAATGGCAAGCATTAAATTGTGCTTTTAAAAATTTTGACTGCAATTTGGCTCCAAAGTGATAATTAACAATTTAAATATTTCATTTTGGCTGCAATTTAAATATTTATAAAAAAATAAATTTTTTGAAATATTAACACTTTAACTTTATACCATGCAATCCCAAACAACCCCCATATATCCGAAACCTTAGGATCAAGCTCTAGAACCCCTCCGGAATCAACAACACACCCTATGATCTTCTCAAGCAGCTCGTTTCTACCCTGTATTGTGTTTAAAATAGAACCATACCTGCAAACACATATAACAAAAACATAAGAACAAGTAAATATCAACTTAAGGTAGGTGTTTGGGATTGCTTATAGAAACCACTTAAAAGTTTAGACCTTTCAAACTTTTCAAATAAACATTTGAGAATACACAAATTTTGACCAGATACACCAAAGCTGCTAATTTCAACCCAAAATTATCGGTGGTGGAAAACTAGCTATCTAATTGTATCCAAAGCAAAGCACTTCTGACCTGCATATGCATGGCTCAACATTGGACATGACACATGGAATGCACTACTGTCATTGGATCAACCTCAAACCTACAATAATGCATTACCAGCGCATATTTGAACTCAAACACCACAACCAATTCCTAAATGCAAAACAACATTAGAAAAAGATGAAACTAACGAGCGAACGCATTACTTTTAATAACAACCATAACTTTTATTCATTTGGATTAAACAATAAAATATCCATACATCTTCCATTCTTAATATAGATAAAAACCATAGCCAGAAACTAACCATTCAAAAGAGACATTAAACATAAAAAGATGACACTAGAGCAAAAGAAACCATCCCATTCCTTAGCCAGCAATCCTTCAACCATTCATCACCTGAATCTGTGCTTCCTTCTTCTCGATCTCCTGCTCAGCTTGAGTAAGGAGCTCATTCAACCCCTGCATCTTAATTTGCGCAGCCTCCCTATCGTTCCTAAGATCCATCAAAGTGTCAAAAATCTCTCTCTGGTCTTTAAGAGCTTCCATCTCAGCAATTAAAGCATTAAGCAGCGTAACCAAATTCCTGGCTGTGTTGGCCTCTTCGCGCTGCCGGTTTATAAAACCACGGCTCTCGGAAATTTGCTGAGACTTGAAGAAACTCATGTAACCATCAACATAGGTCTCCCTGCTAAACTCAATTAGGTCATCAATAACACGCCTAGCGATTTGGTTTGTTCCTCCTAGTGCTGCCATCGATAATCAGAGTGGGTAAAATAGGATATTGTTGAAAGATTTATAAGAAGAGATTAAACAAGAGTTGTAGGGATAATGATCAATGAAGCCTGAAAACGTTGATATATATAGGGGATTTGTGTGGTGTAGAATATGCATCTGAACCGTGTGGTGGAGAAAGGTCAATTGAAGCATCATGACGCTTGAGGTTCAGGCGGCGTAACTGCAGAAACAAACGACAACAAAATCTAACTCAAAGAGAGGAGAACTAAGTATGAAACTAGAAGACCTAATGTTTAAAAAATGCCAAACTAAGCCCTCCTTCTTTTAAACTAGCACTAACTAAACCCAAAGCATTTACATTTTAAGAGTAGAAGCCCCTAAACTAAAACATGGCTTCCATTAGCAACCTACAAACATAATGTTTGACTTTCCCCGGAAAAGCATTTAAAAAAAACATTCGTACTAACCATTCTATGAATTGAACTTACCGTTGACCATTAAACATAATGCACAAGGGTCGGGTTACCGTGCCCAACTTATCTAACGCTACCCTAAAGACAGTTTCACACAGTGTTCAGACTAAGACATATGCGTTACGGATTTCATGGCCTCCTCAAATGTCAAAATTAACGTGCCCATCTTTAATAACTTCAATACAATTCATACAACCTTCACACTATAACTATAATATACACACCTACCAAGCCGGTGCAACCCATGCATGACCGATGATAATGGCTAATTCACATGGGTCATGGGTCATGTGCATTAGGTTATCACTGGTCACATTCATTAATGGGTATTTGACATCATATGGGTCATATGCATTGGGTTGTAGTTGCTTAGAGTGTCATGTTACGACACATCCATGACTGGTGACAATGGGTAATTAACATGGGTCATGGGTCATGTGCATTGGGTTGTAGTGGCTTATAGTGTCATGTTATCGACCAATACATGACTGGTGATTGACAATGGGTAATTAACATGGGTCATGGGTCATGTGCATTGGGTTGTAGTGTCTTATAGTGTAATGGAACCCATGCATGATCAATGATAATGGCTAATTCATATGGGTCATGGGTCATGTACATTAGGTTATCACTGGTCACATTTATTAATAGGTATTTGACATCATATGGGTCATATGCATTGGGTTGTAGTGGCTTATAGTGTTATGTTACGACCCATACATGATTGGTGACAATGGGTACTTATCATGGGTCATGTGCATTGGGTTGTAGTAGCTTATAGTGTCATAGACCCATGCATTACCGGTGACAATGGCTAATTCATATGGGTCATGGGTCATGTGCATTAGGTTATCATTTGTCACATTAATTTAACCCCTAAGCGTAACCAATAACCTATATCCTTTAACCCGTAATAGTTGACTGATGCGTGTAAAGCGGTCGGTAATAAATTACTGTTTAGAGATAGAAATACTTTAGCAAAAGTAATAACTATTAGTTCGGGGTCGTATCCTCGAAGAGAGTTGAATAGAGATTTACCAATTAGGTTTATAAAATCTAATTAAGCTCTAACATAAATGTCTAGCTTATTTAACCCTTAAACTCCACGCCTTAGAGTAGGGTTGAGCATATGGACCGTTCGAACGGACCGGACCGACCAGACCGGACCGAACGTATTTTTGTCTGGCATTTTGGACCAATTCGGTCTTCGGTCCGGTCCGGTCCAGTCGGTCTTACCAAAAAACTCGAACATTATGCCTTGTAGGACCGGACAAGACCGAAGACCGAACCGGACCGGGCTGACCCGGACCAGACCAGACCGACCCGGACCAGACCGGACCATACCATTTCGGTTTGGTCCTCGGTCTGGCATTTTAGACAAATTCGGTGTCGGTCCGGTCCGGTCTTGGACGGTCCTGTCCAGTTTTGGACCGATGCTCACCCCTACCTCAGAGAAAGTGAAGTCACTACAAAAAAATGGGCTTTTTGGGACGAACTTTTTTAGAATGATAAAAAGAGTGCCAAATATGCGTATTTGGCACTGTTTGGATAACCGTACCAAAAAAATACGTATTTGGGACAAGTATTAGAAAATCGTTCCAAATACGTATTCATTTGGAACATTTTGTAATAGTGGTGCCAAGTGAATGTGTATTTGGAATGATTTCAATTAACGGTGCCAAATACTTATGTATTTGGACAATCGGTACCTTAAGTGTCGAATACATATATGTATTTAAAACGGTTTCTAAGGCTTGTGCCGAATACTTGTGTATTTGGAACAATTTTTTAGAGTGTAAAATAGTAATGTATTTAGACCATTTTCTATACATTGTTTAGAATGCATATAGATATGAAACAACTTTTAAAACCTGACCCAAATAGTCATTTCGTCTCACACGTGTTGATATTATTTTTCCCCTTTTTAAAAAATAAAATAAAATTTACAATCGATTTCATTCACTTTAATACTTTTACATGTCGTTTACCTCACTAGTCTATATGAGATCGTCACATGCCATGCTTAGATCATTTTCATCCCTAGACTATACGAGATTAGCTAGTATTATAAATAAATATATCTAGCAATAGGGCGGGCTTAGGGCAGGCTGGTCATTCCCATCCCCAAACCAGATTATAAAAGTCATCCTTAAACCCGTCCCAATCCTCATTTCGGATCTTATTAAGGCACCCTGTTGTGGCGTGATGCTCTCCCCCAAACTCGCCCCAATAAGAATTTTCATTATGGACCCAAAACCCATCTTGTATCCCGATAAGCATGCGTCGTCCCGCCTCTAAAAATTCCGGGTTTCTTGTTGTATGGTTTAGTAGCCAGTTCACAAAAGTGAACAAATTAGAAGTTAAATCTCACCTGCAACTTTAGATGTCCATTCCATAGGCCAACACCAATTACAATTTGTACCTAATTTCTTAAATAACAACTTTGTATACATAACTATGCCATGAGTTTTATGCATACTTATTGTGTTTTATGCAGATGTCATTGAAATTGGTTCAAGCTCATCAGAACTTGAGTGTTCAAGCACATCAGAACTTGAGTGTTCAAGCACATCAGAACTTGAGTGTTCAAGCACATCAGAGTCAGAACTAAGCTCATATGTATCAAGTTATGATGAGTCAAGCTCATCTGATGAATCTGGTTGTTTGGAGAAGAGTGTTCCTGGTTCGATGAAGATGACTGTTTCACAAAAAGGCCCATCAAAGGATTTGTTAAATTGGTATGAGGATGTCAATGATCAAGATGAGGAAGAGATAGATGAAGATGATGATGAGACAGATGAACAAGATGATGAGATAGATGAAGAAGCAGAGGATGGGAAAGATGATTCTGATGATGAGTTATGGAGTCCAAAAACCATTGGAACAACTACTAAGAAATTTATCAGTCCAAAAATGAAGGGAGCAAGTAGTAATTCCACTACATCAACAAAGAAACTTGTCAAAAGGAGTGAACCTATAAGGAATTGCATCATTGGGCTAGCAAATAATAAAACCTGGGAGATGATTGTTAACAAAGAATTTGGAGTTAAAAAGGAAGAGGTGAAGGACCAGGTCAAGGAGAGCAAGGAGCAGGTCAAGAAAGGTAAAAGAAAGATGGGTGATTAAGCATTATGTTGGTGTTTTATCAGTAATGTACAGTAATCTTTTGCTAAACTGTATATCTTATGTATGAATGTGTTGTTAATGCCAACATATTCTGTTTTGGCACCCTTTGTAAAGGGTTTAGACACTTAAGGTTTATCTATGAATGTGTTGGTATTTACAACATATTCAATTTTGGCACCCTTTATAAAGGGTTTAGACAGACAATGGTTATGTAAAAAATTAGAATGTTAACGGTTATTATTAGTACCCTAAGAATATATTTTGTTATGTAATTAATTACTTTGTTTTATAGTTATGGTTTATCTCTTCGTATAATTTTTAATATAGTTTAAGTTATGTTGTTAAAAAAACGGGTTAAAATATACCGTGTTCACTTAATAGGATGGGTCGGGTAATTACATTTAGCCGAGAACTTGGTAAAAATAAATTATGTTCATTAAGAAGGGTCCTGGATGGTTGGTGAAATTTTTTAGTTAAAAAGGACTGAAAATGTAAAATACATGAAAGGGCAAAATGGTCACTGAACCCCATAAAAGGAAAAAAATGAACTTTTATGACCACAAAAGCCCGAAACGTGAATTTGGTGTTATAAAAGCATATTGTGACAAGTATGATGTTTCTTCTTGTTATTTGCCCTTAACTATATTTTAGCGAATCATCACTTTTAATTATCAATTAAACTTATAAAGGTTTATGAAAAAAAGTTTTTGATAGATTTTTGGTAAAAAAAGTCATGACCCGGCCGGGTTAATCAAACTGGGTCAACAGAAAATAGGTGGTTCACTTCGGTTCTCAAACAAGGAAAAACCTGGTCACATCCGTCCCGGTCTTTAATTAAGTTCATGATTCAACCGACCGGGTTTCAAAACATTTAAATTTCACTCGTTGGTATTTTAGTTGTCCCTCCTTAATTTTTACCAAAAATCAAATTATCTCTCCATCATCAACCTCATATCTCATTATCTTAGATCTAAACTAATCCTCCCTATTTTCCTCTTATTCTCAATTCTTTGTAACTTACCCACTCATCTTTTTATCCTATCAACTACCCATAATATCCATTCAATCCCTATATCTCCAATTGCAATCTTCTCCAGGCCCATCCAGAACGCACCCACCACATCTTATTGCAATCTTCCATTAGCCGAATATAAGGTTTTGGTTTCATCTTTAATTTTTTTAGTTAATACTTAAATGTATATTGATTCTTTGTTTTTGGATATATGTTAAACAACTTATAACTCATAATTATCAAATTTAGTTAACAAATGTATATAATTTTCTATTAATGTCTAGTAACTAGTTAGGGTTTGCTTAGTTAAAATTGTTGATTGCTTTCTAAATTTATAATAGAATGTAATTGCAGATTTAGGGGCTTAGTTTGGTACTTAAAGTGGGGGTTGTTTGGCACTAAGTTTTAAGTTAAATTTTTATGAGATTTGACAAGTTGTGTTCTTTTATGTGTAATTAGCGATGGTGGTTATATACATGATAAAAACTGATGTTTTTGCTAACTATGGCTGCCTTGTATGTTTTACTATCAGGATTCACATACTTGGCTCCACTAGACCAGATGATATATCAATAGAGTTTTAGTAATTTAAAAGTTAAACTCATCCCAGTTTAAACCAAATATCTTTAGATAAACATGGACAAGTCTTGGATGGGAACTAATAGGACCAACACATCTTATATTGATGGAGTAGCAGCGTTTATTGATTATGCAGTACACACCTTGCAGAAGATGAGTAACATCGACCCACCAGGTAATAAACAACATCTTATAATGCCATGTCCGTGTACCAAATGTTTAAACCACATAAAGCATAAAGTGGAGGAAGTGCAGTTCCATTTATTCAAAAATGGGATTGATCTAAGCTACACAAAGTGGAGTAAACATGGAGAAAAGGATGAGCCATCAATAAGTGCTCCAAAACCTGTTAATGCTACAACAGAGTTTGTTGGCAACACGGATTTTGCTTCAAATATTCCAACAGATGGCCCAACAACAGTAGATGTAACACCCCCCAAATGGGTCACAGCGGAATAAGGATTCGGGGCATGTTACATCAAGATCAACAGCACAAGATATATATAAGAACGACACAAAAGTCGTTTAAATTGATACATTGGATTTAATTATAAGACATAATACAAAAGCATAAAGCTTTACTTGTTCCTTGTTTAATATTACAAAAGACAACAATACATTTCCCAAAATATGATGCACATAAATCTTTAAGTGTGCAATCCAAAATGTAATCCAATGCATCCTTGGCACCTCGTGCCTATTGACCTCCTGAAAACATTGCTTAAAACGTCAACAAAAATGTTGGTGAATTCATAGGTTTAT
>BQNB010155748.1:0-15354 GCA_026074375.1 Tanacetum coccineum
AGTGGAGAAGTGCGGCGCACAAGATAATTTGTGCGGCGTACTGAGGGTGTTAATGCAGTGGCATTAATGTCTTCATTAATTCTTCATAGTCAGATGGGAAATGCGGCGCACAAAATAGTAAGTGCGGCGTACTTGTGGAGTTAATGCTAAACTTTGACTAAGTCTTTATTTCTTTGACTTGAGGAGAAGTGCGGCGCACAAAGGATAAGTGCGGCGCACATTTGCACTTTTGAACTTGAACTTGAACTTTATCTTTTTCTTGTATGTTGTGTTCTTTAGCATATAAATACTCGATCTTTATTGTGTTTATCCTCTGGATGTCTTCAAGTGAACCTGCAAGTAATTCATGCTATTAAGTATCGAAAGTTCATGAGAGATGATTATGTATAATTTGGGCGTTATCAGCATTATTAGAGGACCTCACCCTCTATGACAAAGAAAGTTGGAGTGACCCAAGAGATTCTGCTAAACCGGTCAAGGCTATCTCTATGCCTTAAGATGTCCTGAGTACATCCGACTGACGAATGCTTGAGCTTGAAGACCAAATAAAATACTTAATGAAAAGGCGAAAAGCAAGCTCAACACATATCCCTCAAGCGTATGCCAAAGTGGTGACTTTCGCCCTTCACCAACCATCAAGAAAAACCCCTTTCTCATTTCAACGTGCTTATCCGGAACCACAACCAAAAGAACTAGAGTCTAGTTTCGAAAACCGCATACGCGAATACATGGCCTCACATACAGAAAGGGTTGAAAGGTTCGAGGAAGCCATGCTTAAGCAAAGATATAGGATAAATAGAAGAATGACTAAAATGTTTGAGCTCTTAAAAGAATTAACATTTAGCCTAATGCTAGAAAAAGTGTTAGTTAAAGAGAGGCATTCCATAACTAAGAACGTCAACGCTATTTCTCTTTGTAGGATTGAGAAGGAAAATGATGAGGTCATAGATGAAAACATAATTAAACGCAGTGAATGCAATGAAAAGAACGACGAAATAATTGAAGAACCAATTAGGACTACGACTAAGGAACCCTTAGAAGAGGAAAGGAAACTTATAGAGCCACCTGAGCCACAACCCGTTAGCCACTACCTTAAGCATAGGATAAATAAGGAGTTAATTGAGGGACTCGTAGAAAATCAAAGGTTCAATGACTCTTTACTAGCAATGCGATTAGGTAAGATGGAGTGTGAGGATTACCATTCACTTCCTAAGGAACCCATGCGTAAGGCAATGCTAAATAAGAAGATAACCAAAAACGTGAATATGGGAGGAAATTTGTGATACCATGCAATGTAGGAGGATTAAAACATATGGATGCCTTAGTTGATCAAGGGTCTGATGTGAACGTTATGCCCTTATCCACTTACAATAGGTTGACCAACGAGAAACTTGTAGAAACCGACATTAGACTTTCCCTAGCTAGTCAGTCACATATCTACCCCTTAGGAATAGCCGAAGATGTGTTGGTCGAGGTAGCCGGTTTCGTATACCCCGTAGATTTTGTCATATTAGATAGTAAGGAAGACTGGAAAAAACCATTTATCTTAGTAACACCATTTTTGACGACAACCAGAGCCGAGATTAAATTCGACAAAGGGATACTAAGTTTAAAATCTGGTAAGAGTAAGGTTGATTTCCACAAATGGCCCGAGCTCTTGTGCAAGTTCAAAGAAAGAAAAGTAGATAAAATAGACGCATTAAGCATTGTAAACAAGCGTATTTTAGAATGGGAAGAAAGGATTAAACTTCATCATGAGAAGGAGTTGGAATTTGATCAATGGAGAAATAAGATGTTCAATAATAAGAACAACGTATCCAAAGAGGAGAGTAGTAGTAGTGGAAGTGATGGAAACCAAGGAGGAGTCACGTAAGGAATAGGACTCCGAGTCTAGCTAAAAGACTCTCTAATAAACAAAAGCGCTTATTGGGAGGTGTGACATCCGTCAAGTTTGAGGTCAGTAACTGAAAGCAAACGTATGATAATTGACTCTCTTGATTATTTATGGAGTCACTTTTATGTGGTCGCATTACTTTTAGCTTTTAACGCTTGTCTCTGTGCAACTCGTGTTTCACGTCGCTATTTATTTCCGAGCCTTTAAATTCTATTTTCTAAATTTTATAGAATTTATTTGACTATTTTTAGTCGATTTAGTAAAAATCGTCGTTTTAATTATTCGCGAGTCGAGCTTTGGATATTTATTCGTTCTAACGATCGAGAAATCAACAATTCCATATTTTTAGCTTCGAGAGCTTAATTATTTTATTTTAGTGGTTTTTTGACTTTTATACGCGTTTGGCCGAAACCGCGTCAAAAATTGTATTTTTGCAACTAATAACAAGTAAATTGAATAATTAAGCCCAAGTTTTTGTGTAGTATCCATGTTTAAAAAAATATACATATAATAACCCAAGCCCACAATGGGCCGGTTATCTACAACCGAACAAACACCCTTATTTTTATTTTTTTTATTTGTCGATACTAACTAGGATGTTATTTCTATATAAATATATTACTTCCTTTTTTTTAACACATAGTACAACAGTAAAAAAAAGAGACATTCGTCCCCTTCTCTCCCTCTTCTGTGAGCAACGAACAAACCAAAAACCACCACCATCATTACCAAAAATCAAATTGATCATTCCTATTACTTCCCAAATCACTCCTAATTGGTGATTTTTATTAGATTCTTGATTTTTGGGTTTTGATCAAATTGGGTATAATTGGTGTTGCAAGGGTTCAAGATGAAGTGTTTTTAACAAGTTTGGTGAAACCAATCAAAAATTTTGGGTCCTTGTTTTGTGATTGTGTGGTTCGGTCAAGGTTAAGAAACCATAAGGGTTTATGGTTTTGATCTTTTCACTATTCCATTGTATCTTTGTAAGTATCCTAGTTAATTTTTATGTTAATTTGATTATATATTCTTGCATGTGTATAGTTTTATGTCGAGAATCCATTGATGGTCATGCATGTTGCATTTTTTTATATATTAATATTTTTTTTTTTTTTTTACACACAACACACACACATATTTTTATTTTTCCACCCCCCCCACCCCAAAAAAAACTGGGATATTTTAAAAGATAGTTTAGGATGATTTGCATGATTAATAGCCTAGTTTGAGCATATTGGAATTGTTGATGATGTGAAAAATTAGCGATTTGAAGGTGTTATAAACCCCCTATTTAGATCAGAATGTTTAGGCTCTTGTCGGCAAAATTTTGATGTGGTAAACTGAGTTTTGATCTAGGATTATGATAGGTTATGTCCGTAGCTTTGTGGTACTAGTTTGCGCGTCCGATAACTCCTAAATACGAGTTCTCTACGCCAGTTAAAAGTTTGGAGATTTGTTATGTCAAATTTTGCATAAGGCGATTTTGCGCAGAAATTTGGGTTAAATTACGTAAGCCATAACTTGGTTATTTTAAAAGATTTTATAGAGTTTTTTGACTCTAAAACTAAGTTCGGCGAGTCTACTTTCCAACGAAAAAGGCCTCGCGGATTTTCAGTAAGTATAAGTTAGTCAAAAGGTCTTTACAAAATGTGTTGTCAAAACTGTAATTCTGGTCCATAATTTAGATTCCAAAGATGCAGTGAGCAGGCAGATCAAAACATAATATTTTTCGACGAAATTCATGCAGTAGAATCTTCATAATGTTTATGATCTTCCTGAATTTTTCCAGATTTTTCTGAAAAGTTCAAATGGGTCTGATCATGTCCAAAATTAGCTAAGTTCTAGCAGACCCTGTTTCGGACACTTTGTGTTTTGGTATTCTTGAGAAATCGTTAAACTTGTTAGTAATTTTTGGGAAAATTACAATAGTCTATCAATACATATAGGTGGTTGGAAATGAGAGATGAGCATTGGTTGTGGTCATTTAGTAATTCTTTAAGCGTCGTCAAGCGACTAGGAAAACCGGTAAAATTTCAGAAAAACATAAGTGTAGAAATGGTAGGTTGCGTCTTGAGCATGGATTCTTCGACATAGGATTTATACATGTAGGAATACATATTATTCCATATCATTACAAGTTATGCATATTCAAAATATTATAAGTTTCTTATACGCGGACCACTAGCATTATAGGTCGCGGTTGAGTTGTTGACATTCTTCTTTCTTTGTTGATTTTCTCGATCAATACTCCTTTCTACGGTGAGTTTCTTACATTCTCCTTTTTACATGATTTTAAATGTTTTGAGGTGGAAAGCATGATGTGTCATTTGTTATGCAATGACTTTTAAGTAATTTATCCTTTTAGCATATTTGAACTTAAACTTGTTTTGAACGTATGAAACTCTGATTTGAACTTGTTGAACTTTGGAAACGTGTTGAACATTGAACTTGGAACTTAATACGTATGTTGTTAGATGCTTGGAACCCGCCACTACTGTTAACTTACTTTCCCCCTAAACAGGATTGAGACTTTAGTACTTATGGATAGCGCTATTAGGAGATTAGCCCCTCCTAACTCCCCGCACAAGGGTGCATAGTACTAAGTGTTTGTGCCACACTATACAACTGGAACTTGATTAGATGTTTGGAACGGTTATGTGAAATGTTTCAAGTAGTGCTCGGCCTAAACATTAGCTACATTATATGTTGATTTTGAGATTTGAATTAAGTTACTTTATGTAACGGGAACTGTTTTGAAAACTTGAATTGTTTTGGACTATCAACTTTTTTGGAAATTGATTTTGGTTTGGACAATAGTTTTGATAACTTGCCATTGAGTTGGCAAACTATTATCGGACATCTACTCTTTTATAAAACTATATTTCGTGTACATAATTTTGTAAGCTCACCAACTATTTTGATAGTTGATTGTTTTTATCATGCTTTTCAGGTGACATTCCTAAGGTGGAAACTTAGTGTGATTGCATTTGATCTTGTTCAAGAATGCCTACTTTCTTCTAAGTTACCGTCTTTTAAGATATCATGTTCGAAAGAAAAATAATTTATGTTGACTTTTGTACTCTTTAAACTTGTATTTGGTATTGTTGTAATTCGGATAACTTTCTTTTATCTTAATCATGTATGGTGTTTTATCTATCACTTTGTGTGAAGTTTATTATTATGTTACACCTAGCGGTTCTGCTTGGGTGGGGTGTGACAGATTTGTAGTTAGAGCCTAAGGTTATCGAGAATGCTGATTTTATTTTCAAAAATAAAAATCCGAACTATAACCAAAATGATTTTCCGTTTCTAAAAACACCGAACATGAAACGATTTGACTAGTCCGAGTGGTTACATCATTAGACATAACTTGATCAACTATGTCTAATTCAGGAAGTATCATGCAACATTGGGTATAGTCATTATTATAAACAAGTTTAACAACCGACTTTCCAATTTAGTACATAAAGCACTATAGGGAATCATGTGCAAACAATGCATGCTTTAGATGGGTATATTTGATTTTAGTACATCATGCTTATTTTAATTGATCCATTTATGTTCTGAGTTTGCTTTCACATCGGTCACTGTCGTTATAGTGTCACATTGTCCCTAAGCACCTTGTTATTAAAAACATCGTTATATCATAATATGTCCCATAGATCATCTTCGTGCGCTAATGATTTCGCGAGTGAGTCACGACATACACCTAAATACCTTTACCCTCCATTCTATTTTGTCATGCTATTAAGCCAATCGTTTTGTCAGAAATTCAAGATTTTATTTCTAAGCGACCATAAAGTTGAGTCAATTTTTCAAAAACATTAAGCTTTTTACCAACTTCTAACTTAAGTTCATGACAGTTCTTGTTTAATGAGTTGTGAAATTAAGATTCAAGTTGCTATTGGGCTTAAGACCTTTGAAGGATTCACTCGAGGATGGGTGAGACTTGGATGTGTGAATATGGATACTCAAATGACATGGATACAACACGCCTATAGAGAGATTAGGGTTGAAAGCAGAAATGCGGGTGTTTGTCCGTATCCTACCAAACCCCTTTCCGGATTGGTTGTTGCAGATTACACCAATAGGGGTGTACTAGTGTGTTACCGGCATGATTATTTCCAGCTCATTTGGATTAATAATTGTTTACTCATCATTATGATATAATAAATTTTGGAATCGTAGTGTAGATTTCTAGTGTCAAATTTTTGATGATATATTATCATATCTTTTGAAAAGATTTTTGTAAAATGTTATCTAATTACTTAAATTTTACTTATATAACAAACAAAACGGTAAACTTTTTACAATGCTTAATTTAAATAATTATCTATTAATCAATTTTATTGGCAACCAATTTAATATATATTTAAAAAAAAAATTGAAACCATGTTTATTTAACATTATTTAATTATGAGATAAAATACATATATTTCTTATATATAAAACTTGCTTGTCACCTAAATATGTATACCACTAAATTTTGGTTAAATACTAAACATGATTGATTTACATTGGTATTGTACATCTATCTATGTTTGATTATTCATTTAAACACTTCGTTCAAAAGTGTTATATTCAATCTTAATTGAATTGAAGATTTCTAAACATGTTCATTCTTTAACTATATTTCTATGAATATGTATAAACTGTTTGAAGGTACGGTTTGATAAGTTTCTGATAAAGTGAATTTTTATGTTAAATTGTAGAATTATGGCGGGAAGAAACACACGTAGCAGCACTGCCAACAACACCAATCCTCCCAATGAAACAGCAGATGAAGTAACGACAAACTTAACACCTGCATTGCGAAACTGTAACTTCACTTGTTTAAGCCATGGCGGAAACAAGCCAATCAAAGAGAGGCACCCCCAAGCTGTGTATCTAACCTTTAGGCTTTGGTGCCAGGAATTTTTGGCACAGAAGGTGCAGTTGGTTTACTATCTTGGTTTGAAGCATCGAGTCTGTGCCAAATCACAAGTGCCTTCAGAGAGCCACGTCGAATTGTGGCTAGTATGCTGCAAGGCGTGCTTCACGTGGTGGGAATACTTGTTCAAACCCCGAGGACGGGCCGTGCATAAATCCCAATCTTGGGGGTTGGGATTTTAAAAGTTACTGATGGAAGAATATTGTCCTGATGATGAAGTTTAAAAGTTGGAATCAGAATTTTAGAACACAGATGGTTAGATCAGATATTGAAGGGTTATACGGCTTAGATTTCATGAGTTAGAAAGTTGGTGCCACATATGGTTCCCCTATGAGCCAACGTGTCAAATCCTACATTTGGGGTTTAGCTCCGAGATCAAGCACGTGTCACTTTTCCAACCTGTACCAATCTAGGGTGCTGTAAGTAGGCCACCGTATGATATAGATGGTTATCAAGGATGGGACTTTTCAAAAGACAAAAGGAAAAATGGCTGAAACAAAAGGAGGTCGAATGATCAGAACATGAACCGAGGAAGGGATGATAGGAACAAGAGACAAAGAACTGTAGGGAACTTTACCCTGACTATTTTGGAGCAAGGTCAAGGACAACGTTAGTATGCTGTTCAACATCCAAAATGTGCAAAATGCAATTCATTAATTTGGTAATTGCTGGTGTCGTCGATGTACCCAAGTGGGTACTTTACCAGATACTGCCAATTGTAGAGTGCTTAATGAAAGAAAGTCCAACATGCTTGGTGTTGAAGATCCTAACCACTTTAGAGGAATGCCAAGATGAAATCGAGTACTACCACATGAGGAATTGCCCAACCTTGTGCTCGCATTGAAGGAATACCAAACTAAGGAACACTAGGATTGAGCACGGGTAGAGGCTTTTGCTTGTTATTGATGAAGCCCACAAGCCGAACGTTGTGACAGGTAATTGTACTAAACGATCAGTTTAATACGTTTTGTTTGTTATGGTGTGGATTATAGTCTATATATCTACCAACTTCTTGTCATTGATTAACATGAAACCTAGTGTCATAAGCCCTGGTTATGAGATTGAAATAGTTAGCGGCGTTAAAGTAGAAACTAATAAGATTATTCAAGGTTGTAGACTTGAGCTAGAAGGTCATACATTTATCATCGATTTTATTCCCTTTGGATATGGTAGTTTCGACGTGATCGTAGGAATGGATTAGTTGTCAAAGCTGAGAGCTAAGATAGTTTGCTATGAGAAAAGGTCCAAATTCCTCTTATTTAAAGGGATATTTTAGAAGTTCAACAGAGTCGAAGGAAAAACCTGAAACAGTTGAAGACCATGAAGGTGAATGAGCCGAAACTCAAAGACATTCCTAATGTACATGAATTCCTTGGTGTGTTTCTGAAAGATTTATAAGGTTTACCCTCATCTCGTGAAGTGGAGTTTCGCATAGATCTTATTAGTGCTAAGCCTTGTTGCAAAAATCACTATTCGTTTGGCCTACCAAAATGTAAAGCACTGTCCACCAACTTAAAGGCTTACGAAAAGATTCATACGACTGTTCTTCACCTGGGGGACATCGTGATGTTGTAAAAAATGCGGATGGCTTAGTATATGTGTATAGACTATCAAGAGCTGAACAAGCTAACTGTCAAGAACCGCTACCCTCTTCCTAGGATCGATGACTTGTTCGATTAGTTGCAAGGGTCATGGTATTTTTCAAAAATAGATCTTCGATCTAGCTACCAATAGTTGAGAGTACGCGAAGAAGATATTCCCAAAACCGCTTTCAAGAAGAGGTACGGACATTTTGAATTCACGATCATGCCATTCGGTCTGACTAATGCCCCCGCGGTGTTCATGGACCTTATAAACTGCGGATGTAAACCGTATCTTGACAAGTTTGTCATTGTATTTATTGACGACATCTTAATTTATTTAAAGTCCAAGGAGGAGCATGAAGTTCAACTAAAATTAATATTGGAGTTGCTTGAAAAAGAGAAATTGTTCGAGAAATTTTTGAAGTGCGAATTCTGGCTACAAGAGGTTCATTTTCTCGGCCATGTAGTGAACAGTAAAGGTCTAAAGTGGATCCAGCAAATTGCACGCAATGCAAATTGGAAGCCCTGGAACGACCCCAACAAGATCCGCTCGTTCTAGTATTGGCAGGATATTACAGGCGATTTATCACAAATTTCTCCAAGATTGCAAAACCTCTCACCTTGTTGACTTAGAAAAACAAAAAAGATTGCGTGGGATATGTAGCACGATAACGCATTTCAAAATACAGGACATGTTAAGTAATGCATCTATGGACTTCTGCGGGCCCTTATTAAGAAGTATACACAGTCTCGAACAATTTTTGGTTGCCAATTGAATACGCGGAACAACCCCCCCCCCCCCCCACCCCCCCCCCCCCCCCCCCCCCCCCCCCCCCCCACCCCCCCCCCCCCCCCCCCCCCCCCCCCCCCCCCCAAAAACAAAAACCAAAAAACAACAACCACACCCCACCCACAACACCAAAAAAACAAAAAACAAAAAAAACACAAAACCCCAACACACCACCCACAAACACACCACACAGTATTGGATAAGCTTCTAGAAACCTCAAAAATCATGAGAAGCTACACCACTAAGATTTAGGAATTGGGCGCTATAGTATTTGCTTCTCACAACCTAGAGATACTTTGTATGGAAACAGAGGAGCTGATTTACACCGATCATAAGGCTTCAACACATTTTTTAATTTGACAGAATTAAATATGGTCGAGACGTGGATAGAGCTTTTCAGCATTATGACTGCGGAGATTCGCTACCACCAGTAGGCACGTAGTAGTGATGGTTACGAGGCAAGAAAGTTTAAAACGTGATGATCTTGAGCTATGAGTATGGACATCATCTTGGCCCCCCACAAAATTTAACAAAAGTGCTTTTTTAGAATACAGGCGCCTGAGTGAAACTTTCAAAGGCGTCAACATCCAGCCAAACTTTTTGAACGGCTAAGGACAAATACTGAGAGAAAAGAAGATGGTGGATTATATCTTGCTGAACGAATTTGGGTGCCAGTCTATGGCAATTTGAGATATCTTTATCTGATTACAAGAAGCTATAAGTATATCTTATACATCTGATCAGACAGATGTACTATGATCTACAAGGCTTATATTGGTGGCCCAGAATGAAAAAAGATATTGCCATGTACGTTAGTAAATGTTTGACTTGCTCTAAAGTTAAAGCAGAACACCAAAAACCCTTAGGATTACTTCAACAGCCAGAGATTCCAGAGTGGAAATGGGAGAACTCACAATGGCCTCATAAAACGTTTCAGAAAACCGTAGCGGCATGACTGATTGGGTATTGTCGATCGATGCCAAATCTGCGCATTTCTTAGCGGTTCATAAAGATTTCAAGACAGAAAGGTTAGCAAGATTGTACATCAACGGGATCGTAGCAAGGCACGATGTGCCTATATCAATCATATCTGATCGTGATAGTTATTTCACATCAAAATTTCACTGTCATGCGATCAGCTTTAAGACATGAGATGGGTTTAAATACACTCCATCCTAAATGTGCCAAGTGCGCTACCATTCAAACATTAGAGAATGGTTAGAGTTGGTAATTAATTTTAGTGGCAACTAGGATACTCATCTACCGTTAGTAGAATTTTCATACAATAACAGCTACCACTTGAACGTGAAGTGTGCCCCATTTGAAGCATTGTATGGAAGGAAGTGTCAAACGCCCATAGCTTGGGCAGAGGTAGGAGAAAGCAAGCTATTTGGATCGGAGATTATCCAGGAGACTACTGATAAGATTGTGCAAATCAAAGAAAGATTAAAAGCCACACGAGATTGCCAGAAAAGCTATGCTGACAATCTTTGAAAGCCATTAGAGTTCAGTGTCGGTGAATAATGTATATAAGGAGTGCTAGAAAGCGTGGTACGTTTGGTAAGAGAATCAAGCTTTACCGAATTTAGGGACCGTTTGAGATTGTCGACGCGTCGGTCAGTGTATCGGCTGGCTTCCATAAAGACCTTGTATGAGTTCATAACACGTTTCACGTGTCAAACTTGAAGAAATGCATGGCTGACGTAAATTTGTATGTACTGCTAGAAGAAGTCAAGATTGACGACAAACTATATTTTATTGAAGAACCTATGGAAATCATAGACCGTGAGGTAAAGAAGCTAAAAATGAGTAGATTCTATTGTTAAAAGTTGTTTGAACTCGACGAAGAAGAATATACTTGGACCAAGAAGACGAGATGAAGCGCAAGTATCCGCAACTGTTTGTGAGCGCTACGACTTAAGACGAGCAACTAAAATTTTGGGACGAAATTCCCTTTAACAAGGGAAAACTGTGACATCCGTCAATTTTGAGGTCAGTAACCAAAAGCAAATGTATGATAATTGACTCTCTTGATTATTTATAGAGCATTTTTATGTGGTGCATTACTTTTCGCTTTTAGGTGTTCTGTGCAACTTGTGTTTCACACGCTATTTATTTCCAAGCCTTTAAATTCTATTTTCTAAATTTTATAGAATTTATTTGACTATTTTTAGTCGATTTAGTAAAATCCATCGTTTTAATTATTCGCGAGTCGAGCTTTGGATATTTATTCGTTCTAACGATCGAGAAATCAAAAATTCCACATTTTTAGCTTCGAGAGCTTAATTATTTTATTTTAGTGATTTCTTGACTTTTATACGCGTTTGGCGAAAGCGTCAAAATAATATTTTTGGCAACGAAAAACAAGTAACTTTAATTACAAGTTTTTGTGTAGTATCCATGTTTAAAAAAATATACATATAATAACCCAAGCCCACAATGGGCTGGTTATCTACAACCGAACAAACACCCTTATTTTTATTTTTTTTATTTGTCGATACTAACTAGGATGTTATTTCTATATAAATATATTACTTCCTTTTTTTTAACACATAGTACAACAGTAAAAAAAGACATCCGTTCCCTTCTCTCCCTCTTCTGTGAGCGACGAACAGACCAAAAACCACCACAATCATTTCCAAAAATCAAATTGATCATTCTTATTACTTCCCAAATCACTCATAAACTAAACCCCCATCATCCTTTTCAAATAAAATCAAGCATGCATCAAGTTACTCAAATTCTTGATTTTTATTAGATTCTTGATTTTGGGGTTTTGATCAAATTGGGTATAATTGGTGTTGCAAGGCTTCAAGATTAAGTGTTTTTGACAAGTTTGGTGAAACAAATCAAGAATTTTGGGTCTTTGTTTTGTGGTTGTAGGATTCGGCCAAGGTCAAGAAACCATAAGGGTTTATGGTTTTGATCTTTTAACTATTCCATTGTATCTTTGTAAGTATCCTAGTTAATTTTTGTGTTGATTTGATTATATATTACTTGCATGTGTATAGTTTTATGTCGAGAATCCATTGATGGTCATGCATGTTACGTTTTTGGGATATTGGATAGTTTAGGATGATTAGCATGATTAATAGGTTAGTTTGAGCATATTGGAATTGTTGATGATGCGAAAAAATTGGTGAATTGAAGGTGTTATAAAACACCTATTTATATTAGAAAGTTTAGGCTCTTGTCGGAAAAATTGTGATGTGGTAAACTGAGTTTTGATCCAGGAATATGATAGGTTATGTCAGTAGCTTCGTGGCGCTAGTTCGCGCGTCCGATAACTCCTAAAAACGAGTTCTCTACGCTAGTTAAAAGTTTGGAAACTTGTTATGTCAAATTCTGCATTAGGCAATTTTGCGCAGAAATTTGGGTCAACTTACGTAAGCCATAACTTGGTCATTTTAAAAGCTTTTATAGAGTTTATTGACTCTAAAACTAAGTTCGGTGAGTCTACTTTCCAACGAAAAAGGCCTCGCGGATTTTCAGTAAGTATAAGTAGTTAAAAGGTTTTTACAAAATGTGTTGTCAAAACTGCAATTCTGGTCCAGAATTTAGATTCCAAAGATGTAGTGAGCAGGCGGATTAAAACTTAATCTTTTTTGACGAAATTCACATAGTAGCGTCTTCATAATGTGAATTTTTTCTAGATTTTTCTGTAAAGTTTGAATGGGTCTGATCATGTCCAACATTAGCTAAGTTCCAGCAGACCCTGTTTCGGACACTTTGTGTTATGGTGTTTTTGAGAAATGGTTAAACTTGTCAATAATTTTTGAGAAAATTACAGTAGTCAATCAATACAATTAGGTGGTTGGAAATGAGAGATGAGCATTGGCTGTGGTCGTTTAGTATTTCTTTAAGCGTCGTCAAGCGACTAGGAAAACCGGTAAAATTTTAGAAAAACGTAAGTGTGGAAATGGTAGGTTGCGTCTTGAGCATGGATTCTTCGACATAGGATTTATACATGTAGAAATATATATTATTTCATATAATTGAAAGTTATGCATATTATAACTATTATAACTTCCTAATACGTGGACCACTATTATTATAGGTCGCAGTTGAAATCATTGTTGTCGTTCTTCTTCCTTTGTTAACTTTCTCGATCGATACTCCTATCTTCGGTGAGTTTCTCACATTCCCCTTTTTACATGTTTTAAATGATTTAGGGTGGAAAGCATGATGTGTCATTTGTTATGCAATTACTTTTAAGTAATTAGTCTTTTGAGCACATTTGAACTTGAACGTGTTAAACTTTGAACTTGTTGAACTTTAGAAATGTGTTGAACTTGGAACCTTGAACTTAATATGTATGTTGTTGTATGCTTGGAACCCGCTACTACTTTTAACTCATTATCCCCCTCATCGGGATTAAGACGTTAGTACTTATGGATAGCGCTATTAGGAGACTAGCCCCTCCTCACTCCCCGCACAAGGGTGCATAGTACTAAGTGTTTGTGCCACACTATACAACTGGAACTGGAATGGATGTTTGGAACGGTTAGGCTGAATACATTTAAGTTGTGCCTCGCATAAACTCTATAGCATACATTTATATTGATTTATATTACGTTACTTAGGGTAACGAAAACTGTCTTTGGAAATTTGAACCAGCTTGGATTAACGTCTTATTTTGGCAAATTGATATTGAATTGAGAACTATGGTTGAACATCTACTCATTTCTTTTAAACTACATTTTTGGTGTACATAATCTTGAGAGCTCACCAACTATTTTGATAGTTGACCGTTTTTATCATGCTTTTCAGGTGACATTCCTAAGGTGGAAACTTAGTGTAATTGCATTTAGACTTGTTCAAGAATGTCTACTTTCTTCCAAGTTACTGTCTTTTGGGATACCATGTTCGGAAGAAAAATAACTTATGTTGACTTTTAAATCTTTGCTACTTTTCAAAGGTTTGTTTTGGGAAATTTTCGAGGTATTTGGTTATAAGGCATGTGATATTGCGTGAGGACACACAATCGTTTAGTTTGGGGAATTTTGATAAGTGTAAAATACACATATCCGTTTGTACCTAAAATAACCCAATTAAACCCAAAACAGACCAAAAATGGCAAAAATATGCTTGTATTTGTGTTTTGTGTATGCAGGTATGGATAAGTCAAAAATCACAAGAAAACAGTCAAAAGCGAGCAAACACGGACACGAGAATCAAAAGAGTACAAAGCCGAAGCCCCAAAAGACCAAAGCCTTAGCCAATTTTCATCTTCAAGGGCCAATCTTGCAATTTCCGAAAGTTATTTATAACTTGAAAGAGAGGAAAGAAATTCAAGGGCCAAATGTGCAAACTTCCCAAACTACAACAGTTTTAACTGTCGAAAAAAGGAGCGGGAACCCCTTTTACTATTCACCCGTCTCCCCCATTTCACCTCCCAGTGTAAAACAAAGGGCAAATCAAAATTAGAGGGTGCGTTGGTCAATTCAAGGAAGCTCAAGCACAAATGAAGGGTCAAATTAGTCTAATCAAAGGGATACTTATCCTAGCCCAAGCTCAAAGGCCACGTAATCAATGAAAGAAGCACAAATTGTGATGGGTTTTGTGCTAAACTCACTCACAAAACTAACACAAACGTCACATCAAGGGAATGACACGCTGGCAATCCTCAGGTGTCCACTTCTTGATCAAACGGTCACAAAAGGATCTCAAATGATTGATTAAATGAATGGCAGAGATTGAAGATTGGAGAGCAGGGCTAGAGGTCCTAGAAGCTTCTTTCAGAGCTATAAATAGGCCTCATTCTCACACACATAAAAAAATCCGTTGTTGTTTTTAGTCTTCTTTTTAATCAAGTTTTTATGTAATTCGTATTTTACTTCTTAAATGTAATCTTTCCTTTTAATGTAATCAGTTTTTTTTAGTTAATGAAATTCAGTTTTTAATGTTTTAAATTCCGTTTTCTAAAGTCATAAGCTCTCTTAATAAGCCATATTGTCTCATAAGCTAATAAGCTCATTTAAAAAGCTCTTTCAGTCTATAAGCTGAAATAGAGCTGTTTGAATTCAGTATTAATCTTATCTAAACCTTTAATTAGTTTAAAACTACATGGATCTTATTGTATCTAATCTTTTGGAAGGGGATCTTACCTCGGAAGAGATCCCAAGGACTTATACTCTAGCTTACTCATAAGCTAGAG
>BQNB010155749.1:0-11470 GCA_026074375.1 Tanacetum coccineum
GGAGATGTTTCCTTTTGGACATTGTCCCGAAGGAAATGGTGACGTATCTTCGGTGTGTTTCGTACGTGAAAATAATAATTGTAATAATAATAATAATATTAATAATAATAAAGACAAAAAAAATGATGATGGAGGTGACGAGCTTGACAATATCAAAACGGATGGTGGTCTTCTCAAGTATTGTGAATGTTTATAGAACAATCACATGACGAGGTATAAGGTTATCTTAAAGGTGGTAGCGGAAATAGTCTAGGAAAGGGATTGGCCATCTTTATGGTTGATGAGGCGTGGTTGAGTGAGAAGAAAGAGGTGTGATCAAAAGACAAAGAGTGTTTTTGTCGAAAGAAAGAATGTTCTCGTCGAAGAGAAAGAATGTTTCATCGAAGAGAAAAGGAGAGCGTTTTAACTTATGTTGTTAAAAGACTTGAATAGGGATTTTCGGATATGACCTTTAACGTTTGCAATCGCAAGTTAAAGATACTTGAATATTTCGGATGAAATATTTAAGTTGTCAAACCTACTTGGAGGAGCGTTAGATTTGTATCTAAGCTTTATTTGACTAAAGAGTAGATGATTTGGAAGAAAGCGAGACGATGATCAAAGGAGTGTGTGAGTGAAGACTCTAGAAGATTTAAGACCATTTTATGACTCTTTTGAAAATTTAGATTAGTGCCCCATACGCGAAGAAAGATATTCTAGTGTGAGAAAATATATACATAGATGTATAAGACATATAGATATAAGCATGCAAGTTTATCTAAGCATGCATCAACACAATAATCAACAAGATTAATGTGTAAGACTGTATGACATCTAAACCTTATTTGTCATACATCAACCTAACATAGTGTAGGTGCACAATTAACATGTAAGTCATGTAAGATGACGCAAACAAAACATGATAATTTTAAATGTAATCATCATGTAAAACATGTTAGCATTTAGCATTTAGGAGCATGTGTCATTTAGATAAACTAAAAGATATTTTATCTAAACTGCTAGAAAAAGACAAACGCCTTTATAATAGACATGCATTTAATAGATATACAATTAATCGTTGAGCATCAAAATAGTCATGAAGTCATATACTTGCATCAGACGGGAGCAAGTTATCATCTTGATGCTTCAAAGCACATATGTGAGGTGCATGTTGTCTAGATTGATTAAGAAGAAATCTATTTTCTACTTGCTTAGTGTGCACTCCTAATGAGATACAAAGTTTATCGATGTAGACTATCATTAGGCATATTTAGGAAGAGTCATTTAATCAAATTAGAGAATGACTATGAGACTATCACTAGTGGTGCTCAATTCAGGCTAAACATGATCATTTTTATGGGTTACACCATGAACCCAACTTCACTCTAAGAAGCAATTCAACCATTAGGTCAAATTGAATTTCTAGTGCAATAGATTATGTAGTAGTTATTCTCATGTTAGACAAAATATAATTCCTATATTTGCCTAATAAAGTGTAGTAAAGATAAAATTTGTATTATCTTTTCATAGAGGGCCTAACATGACTCAACTAACATGCTTTAATTTTGGTTCGCATAATCCTAATCAAGATGTGTGGAATTCTAAGGTTAAATGAGAGAGCAAGCAAGTTGTTGTATGTATAAGAGAGAATGAGTCATCTAGGACCTAGGAGTATGCTTAAGAGTGACAATGTGTAATGCTCTACAATGAGAGTGTTCAAAGAATGCACATTTGCATGTCTTTTATGAAAGAAATCCAATTAAGGTTATTTACCTTAATAGATCTTGTAAATGTTTCTTTGTAGAAATAATGATGGTTTATTAAATGTTAGTTACATGTATGTTGGAATTTTAAGCAAGTGATTCACAAGAGGAAGATGTTTTAAATCTAATGCTATAGGGCGGATATACCTAAACCAAAAATGAATTTAGGACGAAGGATCCATCGATCAGGGAGGTGCCAAATTTGGGCAAGGATCATTTTCTTATTATTTGGGAGATGGTGTTGATATTAGGTTATTAGGAGAAGCTTATATAAGCTATAAGAGTTCTCAATTTGAGTTTTCGGAAATGACATCTAAGTCTTGCTCACCAAGTTAGAGTACTTATTTATAAGTCGTTAATCCGACTCAGAGTGTGTTAAGTTTAGTATGTGTAATTTGACCATAGCTAATAACACAAACTTTTAAACACTTTAGACTCAATGAGACATCTTCATTGCAAGTGTGAGTTACAATTTAATGACTAATCTTGTTGTCTTACAATCGACTTCGTGATTTCATGTAATAACCGAGGATGGTTAAACATGTAGACTCAGAAAAATATCTATGGTCATTTGATTGATATTTTCGTGATCTAGATAAATCCTAGTCTCGATTTCATGTTCATATTCTAATTTTGTAATTAGATTGAATAGTGAGATTGATTATCGTTTGAATAATAATCATCTTCATATTCAAAATCCTCTTACGATCACCTATTGAAAGAAAGCACAAAAATGGTTTGTGGAATATGTTCAATTCTTCCTAATCCTAACCTTAGATGGTTAAAGGGTTCTCATTTGGTGAAGAAGAAATATTATGCTTATTTGATAAAGTAAGAGAGAGTTTTGATGAGAAGATAGTTTGAGTTTTGAGTTGTGCTTTTGAATTGTTTGAGCAAAGTTACATATGTTGTGCATTTGCTCATGTTTGGCTTTTCGGAGATGACGACTTTACCAATTGCATTGCAAGGTAAATTACTTGAATATTTTGGACAAAACATTCAAGTCGTCAATCCTACTTCATTGTGTATTTTATGCATATATTTGCTAAATATTTGGAACACAACTATTGGACAAGTAGACTCAATATAACATCATTTACACAAGTGTGAGTTATGATCCGATGTATATTCTTATCGTCTTGGAAATGGATGTCGTTATTTTCATATCAATCGAGTGTGATTGAGTATGTAGGTTTAAGATAATATCTCTTGTTATATTTTGATATAATCTTAAAGCTAGACAAATAAGAATTCGATTTCTTATCCATACTCGAAAACTTGTCAATTAGATTTGATAATAACATCAATCATAGTTTGAATAATGAGTTGATATATATTCAAAATCTTTCTTGACCCTCACGACCACTCTTTTAAAATAAGACAAATAACGATTTTCATGGTGTGTTCCACTAATCGCAAAACTAGTTGTAAGTATGAGGTTGATGAATAATGACAAGTTAATTTCTTACTTCAAGATTGTAATATATTTTGCGTGTGTGAAAAACTATTTGTTGTTATGCATAATATGCATAGTTTATGACATTTTATTAGTATACGAATGCTTTTTCTAACCATTTTAATACAACACACATCTTTTGTAAAACACTATAAGTTTATAAAAAGAATATAATTATATGTGTGTTAGAACAATGCAAGCACACGCAAAGTTTAAAAAATATGTTTTCTTTTACTTAATTACCAATGTATTAATACAATCTTTTATTTTGTTTAACCAACCTTAATGATGGGTTATCATATGCTCTTAGGGCCATTATTTTTTCCACACAACTTGACAAACTATAAACTCTCATTCCTAAGTGGGTTACTACCTCAAAAATGATGTACAAGAGTTTAGTAACTTTGTAGTAAGATATAATAATCTATCCATATGCACATGCGCAAACAATTTAACAGCTTATAACGCAAGAAATCTAGCGTAATTCCTATTAGGCATAATCCGGAAAACTAGTAACATACAAAAGCATACATGGCACATGTGTTTAGATATATAATTAAGCCTCAATATTTCAAATAGTACGTTACTTATTAATATCTATTAACTCAAGTTGAAACAAAAGTGAACACACATATTCATCTACATACACCGTTAAGGATATTCGTCGTTGTTTTGTTAATAGATATAAAACGATGTATACTTAGCTTGATTTGAATTTGAAAAAAAAAAATAAAATAGTTCCTGCACCCATTTAAAAATTAATTCAGATCCAAGATGTTAAAGGACAAATACACTATTTTTCAAAGATATATTAATTAGAAATGCCCGACCCAGAGGAAAATGTAAAATACAAGTTTTACGTTAAAACGGAACTCAAAGTTTTGACCACTATGTGGTATTTTGCATTTCTGACTTATTTAAGTTTAGAATGAAGACTTGGAAGTATTTTTAAATGAAAGTAGACTCAATTATCTTCGAAATGGCGGGTGGCACGACTTCTACGGACTTACGGTTGATTTTATATGATTTTTTGAAGTTTGCTAAATTCTGCTAAAACAGACAGGTGGCCCCCATAAAGGTGACGCCCCCCATAGATATTTGGGGGCCTCTCTAATATTTATGGGACCGCCACCAGTGACCCCAAAACACGTTTTTTTTTGTTCAAAATCATTTAGTGACTTAACTGTAGAACATAAGACTTTAAAAAATTATTCCAGCACATAAATTTCGTGTTTTAGACATCATTTCTACTCTTACGACTTATACAAACATAAGTTGGCACTTCTAAGTTCTTTTGAGAAAATTTTCCTTCAAGCTAGTATACAAAGTATATTTAATAACAAAACTAGTACGAATCAAACAACAAAACACTTTTCATATTTAATCCCACTTCATAGGCAATTTGATACATGGATCGTACTCTATTTTAAAAACCATTTGTTTTGAAAACTAGAGCGACGTGGCTCTGAAAACTATATAAGAAGGATCCTAGAGCTCATAATTCTCATCACTTCTCCTCCTTCATCTCTCTTGTAGTCGAACCAAATAAACTCCCATTAGGGATTTTTAGTTTCTTCGACTACTTGACGTATTCTTGAGCGTTGGTTCGTGGAATTAGCAATCGGGTGGTATTGGTCGACGTGTAGTGTACGATACGCGTAGAGGTTACTTACTTTAGTAACTCGAAGGGTTTTCGGTTTTGCATGTATTACACACATGCGTGTACTTGAAGAAATCTCCGGTTCTTCACGTAGCTTGGTTGCTAATCAGTATGTTTTCTGTTTATGTTTTATGTTAATTATAAGTGCTATATGAGTTAATTTCCGCTGCGTAGCTCGTTTAATATTCACGTAATATTAGATTATTTAGATAACAATTTCCAACAGTGGCATCACGAGCCGTTCATATAGCGTTACAATTACATAAAACGGTAAAATACCTAAAATACACATATTTTATGAATATTTTCTTGCCTTTTTTATGTGCAATGTATTTTAGGAATTTATTTACTGAAATAATTACTAATAAAACACATAAAATCTGAAAATATAAATATGGTATGTGTTTTGGAAGATCCGGGTAAAATATAAATGCATATTTATGAATATTTCTTGCCTTTTATGTGAAAACCTATTTTAGGATATTATTTAGTGAAATATTTTACCTTAAATATCACATAAAATAAGAAATAAAATATGGTTATATTTTAGAAAGATTTGATTCGCTTATTATAAATGCATGTATTATAATTTACGATTTGAATATATTGTAGCTTATGTATTGCTTATAAATTGTCAACTATGGATTACGTGCTTGTAAACCATGGTTATTAAGCTAAATATATTTTATGCATGCTTGTTTAGTATGATATGCATGAAATCATTACGTGAATTAATTGGTTAATTGCAAAAGATGAGAAGACCTTTGTTGAATTATTGTTTTAATTGCGTAAATGATTTTGATTAGTATGATTAATTTGGTAAATATGTTTTGCATGTTTATATTATGGTGTTTTTTATATATAAAATGCAAAAATGATTTTCAAAATTAATATGGACTAAAAGTACATGATTAAAATGTTTATTATACCATATATTGATATGTACACTTTGCTAAATCATGGGATATATACGTAAATTTGTAATTTATTGCAAACGGTCTATAACGCATGGATTTAGTGGTTTTCGCAAGGGAACCTGCGACAGAACAACGCGAGAATAAACATTTTTACATAAACGTTTTAACAATATTTATGGTATGTTGTAATAATTACTAAAGATGGAATAAATCATGTTTCGTGGGGAATTAACCTTATCCGTAGTAAGATCACTTATACATGAAAATATTGTAAACATGGTAACCCTAATTTTATAAATGGCATGTGGTTTAAAAAATTATGGGATTTCTATTTATAGAAAGTTTTTAAAACAAAATTGGAAATGTTTTAAAAAGAAACTATTGTAATACGTTGTAAGCATGCTTCCTTATACACATTTTTGGTAACTTGTTTTTTAGCAAATATTATACCCGTAAAAATAAGTTCATTGTCATCCATGTTATGAAATCACTTGATTTGTTCTTTTACCTCTAAGACAGTTCTTAGGTGAATTGCAAACAAGGTAAACAACAATCGTATAGACAATAACCCGCGACTGTAAAATTACTAATTATGTATTGACAAGTTATATCCGAGATGGTTGGTCAGTCTTCAACCCGAGCATACGATGGGGTTAAACATGCTACTTGACATTATAACTTTGGATTATATTGCCTTGTGCCCATAAAGGCTTAATAGTTTGCAACACATGCTGCAATTATCTCCCGCAGATACATTGAGTATATACCATTTCTAGTAGATCAACTGCATTAATGGTAGAACGTCAAGTTAGATCTTAGACCCTTGTAAAATTAATTGTTTATTTATATAAACATGGGTAGTTAATTTTTAAGGGGTGAATTATCAAAAATATTGAAAATAAACTTTGCAAGTTCTTTTAACATATTTATGCAACGTATACCGTAAACAAAGGTTTGTTCTTATTTATGGAAGACAAACAGTGTCTATTTTCCTTGAGAAAATAAGACTGTTTCCTATACTTTTCACTTTTGGAAAAGTTATAATAGGAATGAAAGAATTATCCTAAATTCTAATCAAACTCATACCAAACTTCATGTTAAGTTAATTGGACTTCTTATTCTTTCAAGTTTGCTTTAATATCCTTTTTCAGGTTTGAAATCTTTGAATTCATAATACGCAACTTGGATAACTAGAGACTGGGTCTATAGCTATCAAGATTAAAATATCTTGTTGTAAATAAGACATTTTTATGAGGTTTGATTGGAAGACGGAAATATCACCGCAATACTGTAAAAGGCAATAACTAGAGAACTCGTGTCTATAGCTGTTTCCTTAAACCAGTAAGAGACACTGCACACCCTTGAGGTAAAGTGAGCGGATAAAGGAGGAATTGCATGCTAATTTTTCAAGTTAATAAACAGCTAAGATGGCTAGAACTTGAACACACTTACTTGCATATCTAAGTACTTGCTTACTAGTCCATGTGACTCACATTAGCAATAATGTGTAGATATTCAATAAATGGAAAGATAAATTGTAATTACTTTCACTAGTGAATGAACACTCATAATGTTGCCATATCCAGTGGGAATAATGCATTTTATAAATAAAAATGACAAACTTGCAATGTTGTCAAATTCAGTAGGAGTTATGAGTTGTTTACCTCATAGACATCTTACTTTATTTCTGGCTTGGCCTGAAATAATAAATTACTTTCCAAGTGTGAAACATCTTTATTTAGTAAAGAATCACTATGTGTTATCTTTGATAACTTGTTGCCTTTGAGATGTTGCTTCTGTTTAAAGTTATCTTTGATAGTTATGCACGATTCCTTATTAATCGATAGAGTTTTAGAAACACTAGCTATAAGCTTGACACTGCTGTTAGCCTTAAAATATTGAGTCGAACAATGGAAGTTTGTTCATAACTATATTAGGTCTCGGTCACTAAATTAATATACGTTGTAATAGGCTAGACGGGTAAACGGGCTCTTATTTGTAATCTAATCGGTCACGTGTATCGGGCGAAAGCCCAAGTAAACCCGAGCCCGGCCCGTAGAATTACTAAAGGCATGCAAGCCTTTTAGTCTTAACTATAAATTCCCCTATCCAATTATGTTTTCTTGGAAAATCATAAAATGGAGTTTGAAATTACTTGAACTTACTTTTAATTACTTTAGTTTAATAATTGTGATGTCTTCAGTTAAAGACATGTACATTTGATGTCATTTAGTGTGAAAAGACTAATAACGTAAACCTAAAAAGTTATCGTTATGTCTTCTTGTTAAAGTACATGTAATGAAGTCATTAACTTGGTAAAGATTATTGTAGGATAGGTATTGGAAATTCATAAACATAATGAAGATAGAGGATTAGCCAAGTTAGAGAGAGAAAAGTTAGAAAGTACTAGCTTTCTAGTAAAAGATAGTGTGGTTGCATAAAATGACTAACCACCTCTTCCAAGGCATGGAAAAGGATTATATGGAGCTTACAAATCAGGCCCCTTAGGCTATGGTATGGGCTTACACGCTGTACATTACATATTAAACGTTAAACTACGAGATATAATAAACTGTACAATACACGGGATGACTGAGTCTTTTTCTAATATCTAACAATCTCCCCGAAAATACTAACTTAAGCTCAGTAATCATCTGATTGATCTTGTGTTCAGCTCGTAGTCTTTGATTCTTCACGTAATATCATGTACTTTGAGGTAGTGATCTTTGTCTTGTGGCTTGTGATTGTACTTGATATGTGATCTTGAGCTTCTTTGAGATCATCAGCCAAATCTAATCTCTGATCATCAACTTGTGGTCTTTCGTCGTGTTGTGCTTGTGACATCTGGACCAACAGCTCATACCTTTCTTGATGGTGAAAGCTTGATTATTCGTCGTTCTTAAAGTTCCTTTAACTTTAATACTTGATCACTTCGAGAGGACTTTGAATCAGAGTTACAGAAGCTTTAAAACATATACTTGAGCTTTCATGACGTCATTAGAAGTATCGGTCGAGTATGAGCATGCGGTTGTGAAATAGACTCCACTGGAACGAGGTATCTCCGTCTCTATCTTTACTTGAATCTGTAATAAAACAGTTAGCAATAAAGCTTGTGGACGAATATGGCTTTGTCATTCGCCCGAGTTTGGTTGGATTAACCTCCAGATCATGTGAGGACCGACCTGTGATCAGGTAGATTCAATCTTAAGAAGAATCTCCTTGACAAGATTTCCAGTATAAGTGTCGGATCTTCCAATGTATAAACATCAGAATCACCTAACTTGCCTGTTCTCTTAATCGGAACGTTTCAAAGCAGACAACACGATAATTGTGAATCGGTTAGTTACTATCTTACCGATTGAAGAGGAAAATTGATTTGAAAATCAATCGACGTGTCACTTGACAAAGTGTTTTTGTGACACATCGAGAGTGTTAAGCTTTTATCAAAATTCATCAATCATTAATTCATAATCTGGACCGATTCGATATCCAGTGTCACAAGTTTGACCCATTAAAGATCTCACAAGTCACCTACCATGAGCTTGTTTGATGTTGGCTCAAGGAGGATTTCCATCTTCATTGTGAACACATAAGTGTCTTTTGGATGTTCTGGCAAAACCACATGGATAATGCGCAAGACTCTTATGATAACCCTTGTTTTCACATTGTGTGAAGAACAAGTAATATGGAATAATGTCCTAATGAGATTAATTGATGATCTCTTGGCTCTAGACTCAATTGTGCGTTTTGGTTTTTGTGATCGGAGGTTGGAGCGGACTACCACCTTTTCAATATCAACTAACTCGGAGTGAGAAAGTCAATAGATTACGTGTTTAGTCTCCGTGAGAAATGAAACCGAAATCTTTTGAGAGATTTTGAGTGGCTAGGGAGGGTTGTGCATTGCATCACTGGTCCATGATGTCAGTCTTCAATGTCAGCAGTCATCTTTGTGATTCTTACAGCAGATGTATTGACCCGGTTTCTGCCTAAGTGTATGAAGGGCTTCTTTCTTTACACCCTTTATTCTTACATTTCTTTTTCATTCTTCAACCCCTTCAGTGCTTACCGAGACTTCATGAATAGAACCTTGTTGGGTTTGTTCCAGTTCTAGCTCCATCTTAGTCGGTACTATTCCATTATTCTTACATTTACTCCTTTTTTATGTCAAACCTAAGGACTTCTACACTAACTAGTGGATTGTACTTGGGTAGATCCCTCCGGTTCTGGCTAGACCATGGGAACTAATACCTAACCTTACCAACCTTATTACTCTAATAAAATTAGATACATGGTCGGTCTTTTGGTACAGTTCACCTTGCCATAAAACCAATTGAAAAACTCAACCAGGTACTTGTGATATAAATATCAAAGCTTTTAGTGCCTCGATTGTTTTTGAATTTTCATAAACGCTCCCCCTCAACATGTGCATCGATTAATCAAAATTGTTTAGTACAAGGAGGGAGGAGTATACACATGAGTCCACAAAATCATATTTTTTTTAGTTTTCATATTTAAATCATATTTTCTCCCCTTATCAAAAATGTCAAATCCTTTGATATTTTGGATACCAATGGATTCGAATATATTGGAAAAACTGGGAGAAAAATGTGTTGATTAATCACAAGCCGAATGGGGAACATATTAGTGCTCCCCCTTAATCTATGAGGGATTCTGTTAGTGTCAGGTATGATAGGTTTGAAATATTTTGAATTTTAATGAAAAATTTATGAAAAAAAATTCATACATTGATACATAACACTAAGTACAACACTACTCTATAATGTACAGGATACAATATATATACACCACAATAGATATTGACCTGAATGAAGAGATGATGTGCTCATTCGGTTCTCTAAAGTAGTTTGTAGTCAATATCTCGTACGCGACTTCTGGTCTTGAGTCTCCGTTTAATGGCATGTATAAATTCCTTGCTCCTAGTCACATCCTTATCAGTCCAAAACCGCGTGTTCATACCCTGGTTGAGCCGACTGACCTTATACTCTTTAACTCTGTAATCCAGTGCTTCCATAATATTTGTCAACGTACCATCACTGAATTTGTATATCTCATTGAACCTCATGATCTTCCGTTCATTGTTACTGACAAGGAACACAACTGTACAAGGTGACTCAATGATTGTATAGTCATGCTTGTACTCGTAGCCTTTTGTATCCCATCCTGGTTTAGTAAGATTCAGCTATTTCTGGTAGCTCTTATTGTTGAGTTGGAAGTCTTTAACCCGCTGTCAAATCCCTAAGTTGCGTGTCCACAGATTAACAGCAGTAGAAAGCATACATTTATCTAAGCCAAGAAGATGATTAAGATGACCTTGTAGAAGCAGCAGATTTAGGTCTTCAAAGTCACTGGATACAAGTTTTTGAAGTCTTTTTCTGCAATCGTGTATTTTTGATAATCAGCTCTGCGCAGTGTGATTTCTTTCAAGTAGTCATACCCATAGCGAGAGTAGGCTTTTATTCTAAAAACACTGAGTATACGCATGTGAGTTCTAACTATCTTGCGGCTTGAGTCAGCAATGTGTCGGTCAATGTAGAATTTCTGATGATTAAACCACCAGTGAGATATACCATAAGAGGCACTTATGTCATATGTGTAGACATCATTGATCCACATATGCTCAGGTACGAGTAGTTCAAGTCCAAAGTCATGATAACGAGCAGCCTTCATCTTGGAA
>BQNB010155750.1:0-10659 GCA_026074375.1 Tanacetum coccineum
CACTCTCTCACTAAGTTCCTTCCTATCTCATATCAAAGATTACTTGTATTCTTCAATGCTTAAAAAAAGAACACTTACAAATTATATTTGCTTTTAAATTTGGTTTCGAGAAGGGCTCGAACCTTTAACATAATCACGAATCAAAATAATTAAACCCACAAATCAAAATCCCACAAATGAACACATGCAAAATCGAAATCCCACAAATCAAAAGAATTAACCACAATTAATTAGAAACTTAAAAAAGACGTGGTTGTCATGAGACTTACTATTGGTGGCCCGACGATTGCATTCTTGTCTCCCATGTTCTTGTCACTTCACCGCTTCCCATCTTTTTGGTTGTGGCTGTAGCGGTGATTAAAGGGGCGATGTATATTATATAAAGAAAGAGAGAGAGAAAAAACTGATAGGGATTTCTCTCTCTAAACTGATATGGCATATTAGATCGGTGGAAGAAGGTGGGTTGTGATGTGTGTGTGTTTGTTACCCTAACCACGTGGAAACAGATTAAAGAAGGGTGGGTATACACCGGATAACATTAATTGTTTAACCCGTGGGTATTCAATCGGGTCGGGTCAGGCCGGGTTTCATTAAATGTTTATACCCGGGTAATCCTGGGAATTGTATGGTTTTATAATGTTTTGTACATTTGTACCCTTTTTTACTCTCTGTTTACAGTGTAGCACAATTTTTTATCAGTTTTTCTTCCGTATTTTTTGTCAGTTTAATACTTTTTACTTACTAAACTTTATAATTTTTGTTCGGCACTTTCCGTTTTACAGTTTTATAATATAAACAAAATCACAAAAAAAATTAAAAAATCGAAAAACATAAGGGGTACCATTTGTACCCCCTTGGTTTTTCGGTGTTTTCTATTTTTTTATAATTTTGTTTATATTATAAAACTATGAAACGAGAAGTGCAGAACAAAAAATATAAAGTTTAACAAGTCAAAAGTATTAAACGGGCAAAAACTACGAAATGAAAACTGATAAAAAGTTGTCTTGCACTGTAAACATGATGACAAAAGGGAGTGTTTTTTTTTTACTTTTTGTACTTATTTAATGAGTCAGGAGGTACCAATAGTAGTGTCACGACATGTCTGGGATAGGTTATAAAGACCCCCCCTCCTCCTCTTTAAAAAGCCATTTGTACTTCTCATGTTTTTTTGTTTTTTTTTTACTTTTTTGTATTTTTTTAATTTTTGTTTATGTTATAAAACTGGGAATATGCAGAACAAAAAATATAAAATTTAACAATTCAAAAATATTAAACTTGCAAAAAATATGAAACATACGCTGATAAAAATTGTGTTGTACTATAAAATAAAAAAGAATATTTTGTACTTTTTTGTACTTTTTTATTGAGCCAAAAAGGGTACTATTAGTATTACACATTCTTAAAACATGATTAGTATGTAACTATGTACTATTATGAGGGTATTTTTGATTTTTTTTTAATGGGTGATACTATTGGTATCTCCTGGTCCACTCAAAAGTACCAAAAAGGTACAAAAAATTTCTTTTGTACCTCTTTTTCATAGCATAACGCAGTTTTATATCAGATTCTGTTTCGTATTTTTTGACAGTTTCATACTTTTGACTTGTTAAACTTTATAAATTTTTTTTCGCACTTTCAGTTTCACAGTTTTATAATATAAACAAAATTTACAAAATAAAAAAATAATTAAAAAGATAAAAAAAACCAAAAAAACAGAAAAGGTACGAATCACTTTTTAAGGGGGGGTAAGGATGGTTTTGGGGGTTTGGGGGTATATGGTCGGGGTATTTCTAGTAGGGTATTTTTATTTGGGGGGTACCGAGGATATAATCTTAAGCCTTTTTTTTTTTTTTTTTTTTTTTTTAATTTTTTTTTGTACATGGGGTATAAAACAAGCCATATTTTATTATATTAATTACCCAACATACTTTCCAAAAAAAAAAAAAGTTCCCGACTTGAACCATTTACTTTTTTATAAACCACCGAAACCCACTTTTACTTTCTAATTTTAACTGTACTCTTGAACCAAAAAACATTTTGTACCTGGGGGTGGTTTTTTTATGTTTGGCAAAGTTTAGTTCCATTTAGCTAACGATCGCATTGATGACATCGTTTTTAGTCCTTTTAACAATAATTTTCTTTATATGATCTTTCTTTATACGATTTTTTTACGTTTTCGTCCTTTTTTTACGATTTCGTCTGGTTTTTTTTTTTGCGTTTTCGCCCTTTTTTTTACGTTTTTCGTCGGTTTTTTACGTTTTCTCCGGATCTTTATTGTTTTTTTACGTTTTCGTACGATTTTAACCGTGTTCGTACGATTTCGTCTGTACTTTACGTTTTCGTCTAGTATTTTTTTTAGTTTTTTTTTATGTTTTCGTTACGATTTAAAAAATTACGAACGAAAGATTTAAAAAAAGTGCGAAAGGTAAAAGAAACAAACGTTTAAGAAAAAAAAAATTCGCACGTTTTGTTATTTTATGCTTTCGCAACGTTTTTTTAAAAATCTTCGTTTGGTTTTTTAAATCGTACGAAAACGTTAAAACAACAGATGAAAACGTAAAAAAAAAAACGTTAATTAAGTATAAGGCACGAAAAAATCGTTATACGAACACGGTTGAACTGTGAAATGTAAATCATACGAAAACGTAAAAAAAAAAAAAAAAAAAACAGACGCGGGAAAAGGGTAATAAAAAATAAAAAAAAAAAACCGGGAACCGAAGGAAAAGTATAAAAATTTAAAATTTAAAATTAATAAAAGATCAGAAGAAAACGTTAAAAAAAAATTAAAAATAAAAAAAAAAATATAATAAAAAATAAAAAAAAAAAACGGACTGAAAAACGTAAAAACAGACGAAATTTTAAAAAAGCCCAGAGACGCAAATGTAAAAAAACGAACGAAGACGTAAAAAAAACCGTGTGTGCGGAAAACGTTTAAAAAAAAAATGTAAAAGAAAAGAAACAAACGGGAAACGTATAAACTAGACGAAATGTTAAAAAAAAATACGGTACGAAACACGAAAATGTAATAAAACGTACGAAAGCGTAGAAATCGGATGAATGATTGTAAACATAAAAAAATACGCCGCGTGGGAAAACGTAAAAAAAGGGGTTGCGGAAAAAGGGAAAGATAGAAAGAAAAAGAAAACGCAAAAAAAAAAAAAAAAAAAAAAATATAAAAAAAAAACAGACGAAAAACGTGTGAAAAAAAAAAAAAAAAAAAAACCAGGAACAAAAATCGTTATAAAAAAAAATAAAAAAAAAATAAAAAAAAAAACAGACAAAAACGTAAAAAAAAAAAAAAAAAAAACGATGCGGGAGAAAGGAGAAGCGAAAACGTAAAAATGGATATAAAGAAAAATTATTGTTAATGAGGGGGGACTAACGATGCAAAAGCGATCGTTAGCTAACATGGACTAACGTTGTCACATATAACTTACGGTACCAAAACGTTTGGTTCAACTCGGTTAAAATTTTTGATGAGAGTACGGGGTTTCGGATGGGTTGTTAATAAAAAAGGTAATTGGTTTTTAAGTCGGGAATTTGAAACGTTACGTTGGTAATTTATGGTTTTTACCCTTTGTTAAATGATCTTATTCTTTTCTATGTTTATTTACAGTACTACATAAGAAACAAAATGCATTAATAATCATTCGGTATTCATTACATTCTAACATGTTTATCAAATATGACAATATAATCGTAAATGAATCATTCTTCATATTTGCTCATTTCATTACATGGGATCATTCCATTCGGCCCAATCAAAGGATACACATAGTAAAATTCAGTAATATACACATTCTACGGACAATACGCAGTAGTCGTTTTGACTGTGGGACCATTATTTGCTACGTACTGGGCTTTCATTTCTGGTTGTCAGTCCGATATTTGTTTTTTTTTTTTTTAATTATTTTGTTTTTTTTTTAATTTGGTACTGCAAAAGTAGGATGGAAAATAAAATATTACAATAGTTCTATTTATTCAGATAAAAATAAAAATACCCGCGGGGAAACATCTTCGATACCCTTATAACTTTAAATAATCGATATGGTCACAACGTACCAAACCCACTTTATATTTAAAAATCCCTATGCAAAAAAAATAAAAAAAAACACTTTAAACATGAGGCCCAACACATAAGCCATATAAAAAAAATTATTACTAATATACACATTTGTCGACAAACTAGCCTAAAATTCGCATAAAATGTGGCCCAAAATCTGGCCCAAAGTAAAAAAAAAACTAGCCCAAAATTAGCTTGAAATCTGGCCCAAAGTAAAAAAAATAAATACAAAACGGTCCCTCAACTTTTAACTATTTACGATTTTCTTACAAAAAAAATCCCGTAAAAAATTAACAAAAAAAACACGTCAAGTTTTTATTGTTCACAACTTTTTTACATTCATCGGCCCAAATAAAAAGATATCGAACCGTCCCAAAAAAAAGAAAATATTCGGGAAAAAAATAACCCGTCCCAACGCAAATTTTTTTTTCCCGAATCATACAAAAAAAGGAAATATCCGGGAAAAAATTAGCAAAAAAAACCCAAAAAATAGCCTAAAATCTGGCCCAAAGTAAAAAAAAAAAATACAAAACGGACCCTCACCTTTTAACTATTTACGATTTTCTTACACAAAAATTCTCGTAAAAAATTTTACAAAACCGTCCCAAAAAAAGAAAATATTCGGGAAAATATTAGCCCGTCCCAACGCAATTTTTTTTCCCCGAATCATACAAAAAAAGAAAATATTAAAAATTAGCCCCGCATAACGCATCGCCAAAAAAAAAACCCCCCCAAAACGTAAAAAAAAATTATTCGGGAAAAAATTAGCCCCGCCGCAACGCGCGGGTTCATTTGCTTGTTGTATTAAACATAAATGGAATTTAGAAATCCTGTACTATGTTGGTAAGTTTTTTAGAATTGAAAGTGTACGGAATATAATTTCGAAAAGGGAATAATGCATTAGGAGACCATTTAAGTTTCTAACTTTTTTTTGGTATACTTACACTCATTTGTTAATACAATTTTTTATTCGTGAAACTATATGTTTACTTTCATATGTACCATTTAAGGTTATCGTTCTGACGGGAACTATCAAACAACAAGAATAAACTTAAGTTTCTAGCGTCTTGCTAGTCTTTTTTTTATATATATTCCATCTTTGCCGTTAAAAAAAAACAAGAATAAACTTAACACTGACCTATCAAAATAATACGAATAAGAAACTACTCCTTTCGTTTTAAAACTATTGTCCAACCAATAAAAACTCACAGTTTAAAAAAAATACATTTATTACTGCTTTGAAACGGAATGACATATTTAATTTTGTAAGTAATAATTTCAATTGAGGGTAACATGGTGAACTTAAACAAAAAAAATAAAAATTGAGAGTAACATCATCAATTTAAACAATTTCAGTTTCTACTTTTAGTGGTAGACAATTTTTTGAAAAACCTAAAAAGAAAAAAATAGAGAATAATATTAGGACAAACAGAGTAGAGGGGAAATCGTGGTTATATACTGCTATGACACTTTTAAGACGGCTCCCAATGAAGCCACCCCTACTGGGAAGGCAATCCTTTATGTGTGAGGGAGGGAAAAAAACGGGGAGATAGATGAGCCACTCACCTTGTTGGTTTGTGTGCAAATGGTGGCCCCCCTCAAATCCAACCGCTAGATATTAGTAACAATTTTTTTTATCAGTTTACCTATAAATACACTCCTAACTCATCATTTTATTACACAACTGGGAAAAAATTAGCCAAAAAAAAACCCAAAAATAGCCTAAAATCTGGCCCAAAGTAAAAAAAATACAAAACGGACCCTCACCTTTTAACTATTTACGATTTTCTTACACAAAAATTCCCGTAAAAAAATTTACAAAACCGTCCCAAAAAAAGAAAATATTCGGGAAAAAATTAGCCCGTCCCAACGCAAATTTTTTTTCCCCGAATCATACAAAAAAATAAAATATTAAAAATTAGCCCCGCCGCAACCTGCGGGTTCTTTTGCTTGTTATAAATATACACAATCACTGACAAATGGCCATTTGCTACAGTAACGGGTTCTCATTTTGGGCCAGCCCGATTTTAGTTTTTTTTTTTTGTTTTTTTTTTGATTTTGTTTTTGTTTTTTTTTTTAAAATTTGTATGCACAAAGTAGGAGGGAAAAAAATATTACAAAAGTTCCGATTTATTCAGATAAAAAAAATACCCGCGGAAACATCTTCGATACCTAATAACTTTAAAATAATCGATATGGTCACAAACGTACAACCCATTATATTAAAAAAAACCCATATAGCAAAAAAAAACACTTTAAACATGAGGCCCAACACATAAGCCATATAAAAAAAAATTATTACTAATATACACATTTGTCGACAAACTAGCCTAAAATTCGCATAAAATGTGGCCCAAAATCTGGCCCAAAGTAAAAAAAAAATAGCCCAAAATTAGCCTGAAATCTGGCCCAAAGTAAAAAAAAATACAAAACGGTCCCTCAACTTTTAACTATTTACGATTTTCTTACACAAAAAATCCCGTAAAAAAATTAACAAAAAAAAACACGTCAAGTTTTTATTGTTCACAACTTTTTTACATTCATCGGCCCAAATAAAAAGATATCGAACCGTCCCAAAAAAAGAAAATATTCGGGAAAAAATTAACCCGTCCCAACGCAAAAATTTTTTTCCCGAATCATACAAAAAAAGGAAATATCCGGGAAAAAATTAGCCAAAAAAAAACCCAAAAATAGCCTAAAATCTGGCCCAAAGTAAAAAAAAATACAAAACGGACCCTCACCTTTTAACTATTTACGATTTTCTTACACAAAAATTCCCGTAAAAATTTTTACAAAACCGTCCCAAAAAAAGAAAATATTCGGGAAAATATTAGCCCGTCCCAACGCAAATTTTTTTCCCCGAATCATACAAAAAAAGAAAATATTAAAAATTAGCCCCGCATAACGCATCGCGAGGGGATCAAAAAAACCCCGAAACGTAAAAAAAAAATTATTCGGGAAATCAGCGACAAAAACAATAGTCGTTTTGACAGTGGGCCACATTGCTACAGTAATGGGCTCCCATTTTGGGTCAGCCCGATTTTGGTTTTTTTTTTAATTATTTTGTTTTTGTTTTTTTTTAAATTTGTATGCACAAAGTAAGAGGAAAAAAAATATTACAAAAGTTCTGATTTATTCAGATAAAAAAAATACCCGCGAAAACATCTTCGATACCTAATAACTTTAAAATAATCGATATGGTCACAATACGTACACCCTATTATATTAAAAAAAAAACCATATAGCAAAAAAAAACAACACTTTAAACATGAGGCCCAACACATAAGCCATATAAAAAAATTATTACTAAAAATATATACACTTGTCGACAAACTAGCCTAAAATTCCCATAAAATCTGCCCAAAGTAAAAAAAAACTAGCCCAAAATTAGCTGAAATTGGCCCAAGTAAAAAAAAATTCAAAACGTCCTCAACTTTTAACTATTTAGATTTTCTTACACTAAAAAATCCAGTAGAAAAATTAACAGAAAAAAAAACCGTCAAGTTTTTATTGTTCACAACTTTTTTACTTTCATCGGCCAAAAAAAAGATATCGAACCGTCCCAAAAAAAGAAAATATTCGGGAAAAAATTAACCCGTCCCAACGCAAAAAAAAAATTCGAATCGTACAAAAAAAGAAAATATCCGGGAAAAAATTAGCCAAAAAAATTGGCCAAAAGTAAAAAAAATACAAAACGGACCCCCACCTTTTAACTATTTACGATTTTCTAACAAAAAAATTCCCGTAAAAAATTTACAAAACCCGTCCAAAAAAAGAAACATTTGGGAAAAATATTCAGTCTGTCCCAAAATACCCGCGGAAATATCTTCGATACCTAATAACTTTAAAATAATCGATATGGTCACAAACGTAAAACCCATTATATTAAAAAATATATATACACATTTGTCGACTAAAACGAAGTCGTTTTGACTTCGGGCCTAAATTGCTACAGTAATGGGCTCCCATTTTGGGCCAGCCGGATTTTGGTTTTTTTTTTAATTATTTTGTTTTTGTTATTTTTAAATTTGTATGCACAAAGTAGGAGGAAAAAAAATATTACAAAAGTTTCGATTTATTCAAATAAAAAAAATACCCGCGGAAACATTTTCGATACCTAATAACTTTAAAATAATCGATATGGTCACAAACGTAAAACCCATTATATTAAAAAAAACCCATATAGCAAAAAAAATGACACTTTAAACATGAGGCCCAACACATAAGCCATATAAAAAAAATTATTATTAAAAATATACACATTTGTCGACAAACTAGCCTAAAATTCGCATAAAATGTGACCCAAAATCTGGCCCAAAGTAAAAAAAAAACTAGCCCAAAATTAGCCTGAAATCTGGCCCAAAGTAAAAAAAAAATGTCATCGGAATTACTTGTTTCGGTAATTCGGTCAAAATATCAAAAGGTCGTCCGCTTTGAATCCATCTTTAATGTAAGCGCGGTAGAGTTACTAATCGAGTCAATTTCACTGATATTGTAAGTGTTTTGACGATGACTTAGCAACCAAGCAAAACATGGTTCAAAGCTCCTTGGAAGGTTTTTGTATAATATTATATTTATACTAAATATTGTAATCCAACACATCAACGAGTGCGGCTTCTTCATACGAGGTCGTGATTCAGGGAAACTGATGACTAATTCGCCAAACAAGTTCCAACAAAACAAACACAAACAGGGCAAGGAAATGATCGTTTAAAAGAGCTCCGAATATGAGAGATACGTCGATGAAGATTTTATACTCCTATCTTGAGCCCCCATAAGTTTGCAGGTTTGATGTTTTGGGTTTCTGGAAAGCAAAAGGAATCATTTTCCCATTCTATCCGAATGGTCATTGATTTAATAAGTGTACAACACTTCGGTAAGCTCGAATCTGCTTTTTCAACAAGTGGAAGGGGTTATCAATCACGAAGAACAAGACTAACATCGGCCTCTTTGGAGATGTGTATGTCTTAAAGCTCACATGGACGCTACCATCGATGTATACAACACATATCTAATCATAAAACTCCCTAAAATTTGAAGAAGAGATCCATGGATGAAGAGGTGCAAGAAAAATGAAGCGGCACCACTTTCTTGAAAGAAAGTCGCACTAGAACAAGGCTGCTAGCGAAGCTAGGTCCAACGGACCCGGTTCCGGAGGGAAAGAGTATTTGATATGACTTTGTCCACTAGCTTTCCGACTTCCGATGTATTATGTTTAGAGTTTAATGTATTTGTTTGATGTATTTTCTTTTTCTTATGTATTTTGTTTCCGATGTATTTATGTGTTCAATTAAATAAAAGTTGAAGTGTAATTTCATTTATTGCGTATAAACAACCCACGACGAAAAAAAAAGAGAAAAAAAAAGATAAACCGATACGCACGATTAACCGCAAAAAACCGGTTTGGGAACCCGGTAATACCGTTCGGGTTATCTTCACTCAACCGATCCAAACCGAACCTGTTTAACCGCCAAAGCCGTTAACCTCGGCAAACCGTTTTTGGACCAGTTCGTTGACCAAAACAGTTCGTGTGACCAAAAACCGAAACGAAAGTTGGTTAACTGATTTGTTGCACCTTGTATTCCTAGATACAGTGTCTTTGTCTTCTGTTTACATTTTGATTAGACATATACTCGCCATGGAGTTTAACATCACCAGATCATTCATGGTAAAACCACTAGTCATTTAGCTTAGCGGTATCCCGGTTAGATTTAGGTTCTTTGTCAAGAAGTCGTGGATTCAACACCAAGTGTGATGTGAGCAAGGTCGTGGAGTGCAAGCGGAGCCATTACATAGGTCACCGCTTGATGAGAGCCGCAAAATTCATACACTCCTATCATATATTTACCAGGGTTCTAAAAGACACGTCATGGCGCCGCAAAGGCTTCGCAAAGGTGCGAGGCGTGACCTCCACGTTACGCAATAGACCAAGGCGTAAGCTTAAGGCGTGGCGTGAGATAAGAAGTGGAAAAATATGATAAGACGCGATAAGGTGTGATGCTTGGATGCTTTTTTGAATTCAATTTCGATAAAAATCGTTTTTTATGCAAAGATAGTTTTTTGATATTATTCTTTATGTATGACACTTTTTGTAATATAAATTTATAAATATTTTTATATTTTGTGTCGCTTTAAGTCACGCCTTAAATACGTCATAACTCGTCATAGCTCCTAAAGCGTGAGGCTTGGTCATGCCACCACGTCACGCCTCACGCTATTTGTAACCTTGATATTTACACAATGTGAGGCTCAAGTTTAATTAGTCGTCCTCTATTGATACATATGTAACTATTTTTGTATCTAATGGGGTCTATGTTCGCTAACGGCATAGGCCATTGAAATCCACGAGACACCTCTGTATTCATCTATATATCGGACTTGTAACACTCACTATATTTATTTTTTCAACACGTGGTCAGCTTGCCACTTAAGATTAAGAAAAACCTAACTCCATTTTCAAGCTTCCTGAAACACGTAGACATAGAATAATATCTGTTAACTATAGAGACAAAACCAAAAAAAACATTCAAGTAAAGAAGTAATCACATTTACACGTTAGTTTTATTAAAACAAAAATAATATAGTAATATAGGTTC
>BQNB010155751.1:0-15354 GCA_026074375.1 Tanacetum coccineum
GACACACATAAAAGTAAGCATAAAACAACCATACCAAATAGATATAAAATTTCAGCCCTAATAAGATAAATGGCCAGGTTAAGCTGTTACAAATCAATAGATAACTATAATATATATAAATAAATTAAGGCTCACTGTTAACACATATAATATTTACTTTCATCGTCGTCCTATTTCCCAAGAGTGCCTGTTTTGTTTTTTTTTTTTTGATTTTTTTATCAAACTTTGTTACACAGTCGTCATCGAAAACTGATCAAAATGGAAAACATTAGTCAAGATATATAGTAAAAGAAACTTACCGTGTAGCTCCACTGATGGCAAGTGATGTTGGATATTGAAGTCTAAAGTGCAGGTTGAACACTCATCAAGAACACACCGCCTTAAATTACGGACAAAAGTTGCAAAGTGAAGCTCCTAAGTTCGAATCTCTCCCATCTGGTCTTTTTGAGAAAGCCATGTCCCTCGATGCAAACTGTAGGAAGAAGACATTAACAAAAATAATTGTCTACAATAAGGGAAAAAAGTAACATGTAAGAATAATATAGTGAATAACAATAATGCCCAACCTTGAGATCCACCACCGCTTGCACCACCACTTCCAACAATTGTGGCGTCAATCAATAAAGAACCAACCGAACATCCTTCACCTTCGGATTGAACACCGACTAATCTTACATGATCAGTTTCTATACCAAAGTTTTTTAGAGAATTAACGCACCTGCTTGCAGGTCTACTTTCAGATACAAAGAACGGGTCGTAAACCTTACAATGTCCTCCCATATCTAAACCCCGCTTTGTTAAGCGTCGCTTCTGAAATATCAAGTTTCGATCAATAGATGCTGCCAAGCAACCATCTGCGTCAAAGCAATTCATAGAAAAAGTAGCAACTTTAAGTTATGAAAATCAGTTACATTGATATACAACAAACCAAATATAACGTATACGAAAAAAGATGCAAAATAGAACTGACTTTGAACAAACTAATCCAGGACTTTCTGCCAGCGTTAACACGCACTGCCGCTCGAAGAGAGATGCATGAGAGACCCTCTCAAGTTCTTTAATTCGAAGGAGGTTCTCAGAATTAAAAAGTCCAAAGTCACTTTCTTTTTCCTTGGGAATCTAAGTTCCAAAAGCAGACGAAATCTCTACGGAACCGGACCTCCTCGTTGCTGCTTGATTCTTTACCATGAAGAGGCAGATTCTCTTTTTTAGTAAGCCCTATCCATCAAACAACAATGAATTGAAAAAACCATAGAGGACAAATTGTACCCAAAGCTAACAAATTTTACAAAAGGCCTAAATTTTATAAAACCCCCCCAAATTTTAAGAAAAAACACTAATTTTAAAAATTCTAAAGACTTAACTATACAAAACTCGAAACCATAACAAAAATTCAAAAAATTTAATGCCATAGTTTTAAGAAATTCAGACACGTTTCAGTTTTATGTTTCAAAACCGGCCAAAGTATACCCCTAATCCTAACAGGGTCTTGTCCAAACAACTCCTAATTCGACGCCATAATTGTAAGCAATGCAAACATAGTTCAGTTATGTGTTTCAAACCCGGCCGAATTAGACCCCTAATCCAAACAGCCCTCAACTTGGGGTCGTGATTTTAAGCATCGCAATAACCATAAATTTCAATAACGCTTGAAATATCAAAAAATGTTACTTGCTATATACATAATGCAACAATCACAATTTTTAACTCTACGTAAACGTTACAACTACGAAAGATAAGTGTAGATATAGACAATCTGTTTGTACAAAGAAACGGGGCGTATCACATATCCAACTAAAAATTCGCAAAAAAACACTAAAATCAGAAAAAAGTTGAATTTTTTTATCAATTAATCATGTAAATCTGATGCCATCCAATTCCAAACACCCCTTAATCATTTTCCCCAATCTTTCCTAAAATCCTAAAAGTTTAATTTTTTTATCAATTCATCTAGTAAATTTGCTACCATAATTTTTGAAAGATCATAGAAGACATACCACTGTGTCGTCTCCTTCTATGAGGTGCGTGAAGCAGGAACGTGCTTTTTATCCACAAAACACAAAACTTGGATCAATACAATAGTTCTTCCATCAATATAATAGCTCCATATCCTAAAATTTAAAACCGATAAAATTGACCCTATTAGCTTTTCGAGAAGCCCATAAGCTTAAAAAAAGAATAAGCTAATCAACAAAGCATCAAAAGATTCTATAACAAAACACTTTATCAAACACTTGATATGTGAGGTGAACAAATTAACAAAACAATTACCTGTATGCACTTTGTTGCAATACTCTACTTCTAACGACCTCCTATCGAGAACCATATCTCCAATCTTCCCCAAAGTAATACCCTCAAAACTGATCGAAAAAAGAGCAAAACCCACATAAAAGAAATCACTTTTACTAAACAATCGCTGCCCATTTTTTGATGGATGATGTAGGTGGTAGATTGTGTGTTCGGTGGGAAGAATTTATTTGTGTTATTGAAGAAGGGGTTTATTTTTTATGGACACGTATCACTAAATTTGCTACGTGGTTTTGTTTAGTTAATGGGAATAAAAAAATAAAAAGAGAGGAAGGAGAGGAGGGATAATAGTTTACTAATTTAGTTACTGTTTATTAGATTAAAAAAATATCATTTGAGATTACTATAGCTTTTGTGAGGCAAAGCACTATGACAAACATTATTTTTGATAATGAGTTACATAAAAAGATAATAAGATAATGTGACCATGCAATGAACAACCGAGTTATATCAGTGCATGTAGAAAGTCGTCAATGTGAGAATCGTGTATGGAATTTGACATATAAAACGTGTATGAGCTTTCTAAAACTTGAGCACACAATATATGATATTCCATTTATTTTTTCCAATAAATTGTGACTTGCAAAATAACACCTTCATAAGAATTTGTCAAATCGTAAAAAAATAAAAGGTATGAAAAACAAACGTTTCTATCTAAATATAAACATGTGTTGCAAAAAAAAATACCAAATTATACGATCACAACTAAAAACTTTATTAAATATCGAACGAACGCAATAACACTCATAAAAAACAAACCGGCTAAGAATAATATTAACAATAAATACATGATCTTTAGGGCATCTACTATGATAGGTTTATGAAAAGGTTTAAAACTCATGAAAAAGGTTTATCTTTTGTTTCAACCATAGTGAGCTTATAGTTTATATCAATGTGACATGAAAAGGTCCAAGATCTTAAGCATATTCATAATTTAATGCATGTGTTATGGTTGAACATTTTATATTGTAGTAAAAGGTTTATACATAGTGATATGGGGTTTATACTATCAAAGTTCAAAAGCTTTATAAATTTATGACTTGGCATTTTATAAACCTATTGAAAAGCTTCACCATTGTGGACGCTCTGAAAACGCTGTCAAAGAAAAAAAAAAGTGTTTTAAGCTCCCTTGTGTTGAAAGAAAAATCAAAATATTGACTAATTTAAAAAAAAATGTTTAATACTGTAGTATTTTGATATATCTAAAAAGAATAGAAATAATGCTGGTTTCCTACTCGATTCAAAATCCAAAACAGCAACACCCCGTCCACTCTCTCTTTCTAAATCTGCGCCTTTTTTTTAGATCTCCCGTTTACAAAATATATACATACAGATTTTCTCTCTGTTATATCATATGCACACACAACACAACTAGTAATAGTAGTAGTAGATCTGCTGGTGGGATTATTATTATAAAATGACGAGGAACGATGAGATTGAAGATGATAACGAGTTACCCTCATCGATGCCACGTGTCGGTCGTCAATACGGTCCAGTTGTTGCTCATGATCATGATCCGGTTATACTTGAGATGACCTCATTCGATCATCACGGATCTTCCTCCTCTAATAACAACAAGTGAGTTTCTATTTTCATTTTTAATTATAATAAGTCAATTGAAGATGTGTAATTATATGATGAATTGTGTATCTGTGATTAGTAGTAGCTGGTTGTGGATAATGTTAAGCCCTAGGTGTATAATAGTGGTTTGTTTTCAGTATTGAGGCTGGTATGAATTGTGTTACTAATAGCATCTATCAATTTGTTATAGGGGATTGGTTTAGAAATGATGTGATTTCATATACTAGCAAAGGTTATCGCCTTATCAACACTGCTTATTTTATTCATTGTCAATGAGTTAAGTGCTTTCAAGTTGTTGGTTAGCGAGGTTGAAAATTGACTTAATTACGAGGGTGGTACCCATTAAAATTTTAGTAAGCTGAACAACTAAGAATAATAGATGCTTTCAGGTTGTTTGTTTGTCGTTTGACGTGAGTTGCAAACGAACAAGAACAAGAATCATTAAAAGAAATATATTAGGAGCATTATGCTGCCGTACTTTACTCTCTAGTTTGGACCTTCATTTTTCTCTGTTAGTAGAGGACTTGAACTGAGGGATATACAGTTACTGATAGTTTGATTAATACTAATCTGATCATTAATACAGTTCCAGTGTCAATGTCATAGCTACACCTTCATTTTTCTTCTTCTAGGCTTGACATAATATCAATACGTTTATGCTTTCCTGCTAACTTACTCAAGGATAAAGGCCCGCTCTCCAACAAAAGAAAATATAACCTTTTGCTGCTTATTCCCTACTATCGGTCAATTTTAAATATGTCTAGAATTTTTGGTTATGGAACACTGCTAAAATTCCTTAACATCATAAAATACGTGCGGCCTATAGGATAAAAAATGAGGTCTGGTGTGTGCAGAATACTGGAAGGTCTTTTCACTGTCCACCAAGTCTGGGCCCTTATTCAGTCTCAGTGACCTTTCCATATGAATGCATGTGCGTGTATCTGTATTGGCTTTATGGTTTTGTGATAAGATTTCTCTCTTATTTTCTTTTGCTGTTCTGAAAGCACTATAGCAGTTTTGCTCTTTGGGGTTTAAGTGACTTCAATCTACACTGTTGAGATCTCAAGGCTCATGTAGTAGTTTATTTTTCTCCCTTAGCTCCTTTATAAGGTTTTCCTTACGAGTCTCTGTGTTGAAATGTCCATCTATTGTTTGTTTGTAAGGTTCGCCCTACACATGTGTCCGGGATAATATGATTGTAAATTTGGCAGAAATGCCGCGTGGGTGGGGGAATTCTTAGAGGTAGGCTTGTCATTCCTTCTGTATCCCTTTTAAGTTACTTGCATGTTTTATGCTTTTCCCAGAACAAATTGTTAGCATTTGTGTTAATGTATTATATGACGTAATAAATGAGAAGCTCTTTTGGTTGCTTTGAATGTGTCACATACACACACACATCAGAACTATCATGGCCTTCAAGCTCTAATGATTTGGTAGGCCAATAAACTATAACTCTATATCTGCTGCTAATAGCTTGAAAAATAACTTGCATGTGTCAGCAAAGTAAAGTCAACCACGGGTGCAGGTGGGAATGAAGAGTCGGCGCAAAATGATCGAGGAGTCAATGGTGAACACACAGAGTCCAAGTTGGAATTATTCGGCTTTGATTCTCTTGTTAACATCCTTGGTCTCAAAAGGTAAATATTTCTATTTTTCAATATTTTTTTCTGGTATGAACATGAACGAGACTTTGGTTTCAAATTATTTTTGTCCAGACTAAAATTGAAATCCAAAAGAAACCCTGTAATTGTTGACTCGAGTTTTCCCTTTTGCATAACCTTTAGTGTTTTATGCTTCTACTTATATTCTATTCGATATTACCTATTGTAGTTGTAAGTTGTAGAATTGATGTTTGACTATTCGTTTTCAGTATGACAGGAGAGCCGATCCCAGTACCTACGAGTCCTAGAGGGCGTGAAGATACTTCTGCTCCACACCATCCAACGGTACTTCATTGCTTACTTAAACTGTCTTATATCTAGTCAATACGCTTGCCACAAGGAAATTTGTACATGTTTTAGTTCACATTAATCAGAAGACAAATTGGTTGAAAATAAGCTTATTCATCATTACCATTATATGACTAAATCTTCTTTAAGCGTTGAGTTTTATTAACTTTATGCCTATAAAATGAGTTCCATATACAAATATCTTTATCGTATATTCCTATGATAAATGTAGGCGTATATGGTTGAAGGCTTCTGTATATAAATTATACTTCATATGAACACTGAAAAGGGTATTTCAAATCTTGGAACAAGATAACCTTTTATGGAGTATCATATATATTTTTACTTGTTTCTGTTTTATCTCAGATGCAGCCTAACAGTGCTGTCAAATCAGGGACGATGATGGGAGTTTTTATTCCATGCCTGCAGAACATATTGGGAATCATCTACTACATCAGGTTTTCGTGGTATGTTTCTTCTCTTTGTGGCTTATGCTTATGCTAATGTTACTTTGATCAAACGATCTTTTAATAAAGTTTAAAGATGCACAAGAATCTTGATAGTAAGATCCCTAAGCTTTATCTTGTCATGCAAATTTATTTGCACTAATTGGGTTTCGTAGCACAAGAAGCCTAACAGTTTTGAACTCACCATTAATGAAAAGTTTGATGATGATTATTATTTGGGCATACTGTTCTTAGGATGATACTTATGTTTTCCTATGAGACGTTTTGTTTTTAATTTGTGAAGAGATTTTTCAAGCTCTTCTACATAAACGTAATAGTTAGGGAGGTTATCAGTTGAGGATTAGCCAAATCTTGCACTTTCAGAATAGAGATGTGAGCTGTGTGTCTAAAGCAATCTGAACATGCTTGTATAAATAACCTGACCCAAGTACCGGTTATGTTTAGCTATGTAGGTTTATTTTTCTGACAAGCTTGGTAATGAACCTCCGGTGTTTTTCCTATTGACTCACGGGGTGCATGATCTTAATTATTGAGTAAAAACAGATGTCTTTGACTCAGATGTACGTGGCCTAACTGCGGTATCTCAGTTACCAACCCCCAGATGTGGTACCTGGTGAGTGTTGAACCCTAGACCTCTTGTGAGGATATTAGGTGCCTTACCACTAGGCCACTTTGGTGGTGGTTAATTTTTGAGTACCTAAATTATAAAGACAAAGTTTTAGGAGTCAGTAGACAGACTCAAAAGTGGCTTGTGTTGAGGTGCAAGACTACAGAACAGCTGTCGTCTAGCTCCACATTTGTTTGATGTCTTAAGCCATAAAGCCATATGGGTTGTGCTATGATACCATCATGGCTCTACTTTTTACTACTAAACATAAGTTAAGGTCAACAGAACAAGGGCAATTAGTTTTAGCTCTTTTCACAGACTAGCTTAACCGCTTCAAAGCTCAAATCGCTCATGGAATAGTCGCTTTTAAGTCTACTGATTTCAAATAAAACTTCCCAAGGATAATTACTGGCATATTACTCACTTTTAGCTATAAGGATGAAAATAAATATTGGCAAGGCTCTTTTCTGACAAGGGGAGAAGGCCTAAACAAGTGAAGAAGTAAAACCTTTTTGAAGTATTTATACATGTAATATTTATTATTATCATTGAGATGGAGATTGCAGGGTACCAAAATACGTGCCATGCCTGTTTTTATTCATTATATGGGTGCTTCTTTTTCTCTTTCACTGTTGTGTCTAGAAGGATCCTTTTATATTCTTTCTCCCCTGCCCATGTATGAAGTGATTCTTACTTTATTGATAATTTGAATGCAGGATTGTTGGCGTGGCTGGTATAGGTGGATCCTTAGCTGTAGTTGCCTTATGTGGCTTGTGTACTTTCTTGACTTCAATATCATTGAGTGCAATCGCAACTAATGGTGCAATGAAGGTAGAGACTTATAACCTTTCTGCTTTCATTGTTTCCTACTGCCTGAATATGTATGGGCTTTTCCAAGATGTCCCCAAAATGCAGTTTCTTCATGATATGCGAAGTCATGTTTAGTTAGCATGAAAATAATACTATTATTTACTGTTTGATTCATTTACTTCTAGGGTGGGGGACCTTACTATCTCATTGGTCGTGCATTGGGCCCTGAAGTTGGAGTTAGCATAGGACTATGCTTCTTTCTAGGGAATGCGGTTGCGGGATCTATGTGAGTATATTGTGAATTGGTACCCTGCAATGTAGTGTATGATGAGTTTTCTGTCTGCAATAGTAATTAAAAAAACATGCATCCATTTGTAGGTATGTTCTAGGAGCAGTGGAGACATTTTTAAATGCTGTGCCAAAGGCTGGACTATTTAGAGGTAAAAGTATTAGTGATTAAATTGTATATTAGGCAGTTGATGCCACATTTAATATTCAATGGCTCTCTAGGCACTGTCTTACGATTAGATTAGTTGTAAAAGTGCATTGCCATACCATCACTTCTGATTTTGCGACTACCCTAGCTATGTATTATTTCCCATAGAAATTTCACCAGGTATGAAATGGAATTAATTTTGGCTGTTAAATGTGATTTTGTTTCATGTTGGTTGAGCAGAAACCATCACACAAGTAAATGGCACAGCAGTAGCGGAACCTATAACAACACCAAGTTTACATGACCTGCAAGTCTACGGGATCATTGTTACTATCATTTTAGTCTTCATAGTTTTTGGAGGCGTGAAAATGATTAACAAAGTTGCACCAGCTTTTCTTATACCTGTTCTATTTTCTCTGCTCTGCATATTCATTGGAATATTTGTGGCAAGGGAGGACCATCCAGCAGGTATATTGTCAAGCTTCTAGCTTATGTCTTCTATGAAAAATAAAACTGAAAAGTATCTCACTTTGTTTATACTAGTTGGAGTTACTGGCTTGAGCTTGAAATCATTTAAAGACAATTGGGGATCTGATTATCAAACAACAAACAATGCTGGGATACCTGATCCTAATGGAGAGATATACTGGCATTTCAAGTAAGTTATGGAAGTACCAGCTCCATAATTGATATCTATGATCTGTGTCTTCTAAAAGATTGATTTTTCTTTTCAGTGCGTTAGTAGGTCTTTTCTTTCCTGCGGTAACGGGAATTATGGCTGGTTCAAATCGCTCTTCTTCACTGAAAGACACTCAGCGTTCTATTCCTATTGGGACATTAGCTGCAACACTAACAACTACTGCCATGTACTTCATTTCCGTCTTTCTTTTCGGATCTGTAGCTACCAGGGAGAAACTTTTTACAGACAGGTAATAGGACTATAACCCCCCTTGTTATATTGAAAAGATAATAAGGCCCCTGAAAACCTCCAATTACTATAATTCAAACTTTTTTTGCAGATTACTGACAGCCACTGTTGCTTGGCCTTCTTCAGCAATCATTTACATAGGAATTATTCTTTCAACTTTGGGTGCTGCTTTACAGAGCCTTACAGGAGCCCCACGATTGCTAGCAGCTATAGCTAATGATGACATTCTCCCAGTTCTTAATTACTTCAAGGTTGCAGATGGCGGTGAACCTCATATCGCAACGTTCTTCACAGCATTCCTTTGTATTGCGTGTGTTGTGATTGGGAATCTTGATCTTATATCCCCAACTATAACTATGTTTTATCTGCTGTGTTATGCGGGTGTGAACTTGTCCTGCTTCCTGCTGGATCTCTTGGATGCTCCTAGCTGGCGTCCTCGCTGGAAGTTTCATCATTGGAGTCTCTCGCTTCTTGGAGCATCTCTTTGTATTGGTATGCGACCCATATATCTATTCAGTTTATATGGTTTCATCTTTTTCTTTTATAAATTTTCATCTGTGTGCTACTGTATAGCAGTGGCAGAATTGGGTGGGCTGAGTAATGTATCAAAACGGGTGGTTTTCTGCATGGGTTGGCCCACTAGAGATAAAAGATAATCTGAATCTTTCCACTCATAAGTAAACGGGCTTAAATTGCCACCTATATTATTGATGATAGCATTAACAGTATTACATAGCAGAAAGATGCTACGATATGTTATTAAAGCTGCTTTCAGTTTTAAATTGTGTTAGTCTCTACGATATATAGATATTGCTGTCATGCAATAGAGATGAAAGTATCCTTCCTAAAAAATAGTGAAAAAAAAACATCAACCTCTTAGTCAGTAGTCTTCTGATCAACTGAAGAATAAGATATAGATGTGATAGCCTACAAGCATGGAGTTTTATATAAATTACAATTATGTAATACTTATTTGCCTGCCCTTTATAGTAGATACTGAGATTATACTCATTTAATGGTAAAATTTTGGTTACTTTATGCATTTCTTTTTACATCCTTTTGTGGCGCTTATGTGCAGTATGTATTTCATTATTATACTCTAATCATGTGTTTTTCTTGCAGTAATCATGTTTTTGATTTCATGGTCGTTTACTGTGGTATCACTTGCTCTTGCTAGCCTAATATACTATTATGTGAGCATCAAGGGCAAAGCTGGGGACTGGGGAGATGGATTCAAGAGTGCTTACTTTCAGTTAGCTCTACGTAGTCTTCGATCTTTGGGAGGTGAGTCCTGTAGAAGTAGCTTCATCATTTCTAATATTTAACAATTTTAACTTAACTACAATATTCACTTTTTGGTTATGCAGCAAGTAATGTTCATCCAAAAAATTGGTATCCCATCCCCCTAATTTTCTGCCGTCCGTGGGGTAAGTTACCCGAAAATGTCCCATGTCATCCAAAACTTGCTGATTTTGCCAATTGCATGAAGAAAAAGGGTCGTGGTATGTCTATATTTGTTGACATTTTAGATGGAGACTACCATGAGTGTGCTGAAGATGCCAAAACCGCTTGCAAAAATCTCGCCACATACATCGAGTACAAACGATGTGAAGGTGTGGCTGAGATAGTAGTGGCACCCACTATGTCTGATGGTTTTCGAGGTATTGTCCAAACAATGGGTCTCGGTAATCTGAAACCCAATATTGTGGTGTTGCGTTATCCTGAGATCTGGAGGCGTGAAAACTTAACAGAAATTCCAGCCACTTTTGTCGGGATTATTAATGACTGTATCGTTGCTAACAAAGCAGTTGTTATTGTCAAGGGACTTGACGAATGGCCAAATGAGTATCAGCGACAGTATGGGACGATTGATTTGTATTGGATTGTTAGGGATGGTGGTCTCATGTTACTTTTATCTCAGCTTCTGCTCACCAAAGAAATGTTTGAAAGCTGCAAGATTCAAGTTTTTTGCATAGCGGAAGAGGATTCCGATGCAGAGGAGCTTAAAGCCGATGTAAGGAAATTTCTTTATGATCTTCGGATGCAAGCGGAAGTGATTGTTATTTCAATGAAGACATGGGACCACAAGGGTCGTGACGGTGGTGGTGGGCCCCAAACGCAAGATGATTCTGTGGAGGCGTTTAGCTCAGCTCAAAAGCGGATAAAGAATTACTTAACGGAAATGAAGGATAGGGCAGAGAAAGAAGGCAAACCGTTAATGGCGGATGGGAAAGATGTAGTGGTGAATGAGCAACAGGTAGAAAAGTTTCTGTATACCACTCTTAAGTTGAACTCGACAATTATGAACTACTCAAGAATGGCGGCAGTGGTGCTAGTGAGCCTACCACCTCCTCCAGTTAACCACCCTTCATATTTTTACATGGAATATATGGACTTATTGGTGGAGAATATTCCGCGGCTTCTGATTGTTCGAGGTTATCGGAAAGATGTTGTCACTTTGTTCACGTAGTCGATAACCATAAAACATTTTTACTTCTTTTAAACTCTATAGAGTCAAAGATGACGTTTTTGTAGATTAAACGGTTCGATTCATTCTTTGCACAATTATTGAGTTTTGTTCTAATCGAACCAAGCTTCTTTTTAATCTTGAGCATTTTGCGACTTTGCTTGTTTTAATTGATCATTAAAACTTAATATTGAACTATTCTTGTTTAGGTAGGATATGTTATTTTTTACCCAAAAAAAAATAAAAATTTAGGATATGTTATTTGTAACATGTGCTTGGTCGGAATTGTTACTTATTGAACTCGTTTTTCCTTTGTCATTGTTTAGATGGTTAGTTTTTATTATGTATATAACGGTATGTTTTGTATTCTTTTTTTTGTTCGGGTTCGTTCTTTTTTAATGCTTGTTTGGAAAGGAGGAATGTTGTTTGCTTGTAATGTTTCCTTGAGTGTTGCCTTTAAAAAAAACTTATTGAACTCGTTTATTCCTACTGTGTCTCCATGCACAAGATGGTGCAAGATTATTCCGAGAAAGGTTAATGTTTTTATGTGGCGTTTATTTTTAGACGGGTTGCGTCATCGATTAAACTTGTCGTAAGGGGGATGGATATCCAATTGATTATGTCTGATTCGTAATGAGAAAGTGGAGTCTATCGATTATCGATTCTTCTCTTGTAATATGACTTTGAATGTATGGAGGCTAATTCATATTTGGAGTGATTCGAAGATCCTGGTTTTGAACTCATGCGAGGATTGGGATAATTGGATTATGTTTTGGCACGCTTCTAAGGAGTCTAAAGATCGTGCGTATGTCATTTTTGCCGCGGCATGTTGGGTGTTACGATATTATCGAAATATTGTCACATTCAACTCTCAATGTTTGAGGAAGTGTGATATTTTTTATAACATTCGTCTTTTTTTTTCCTCTTTAAAGATAGAGGTAAAAAGTTTAGTAGGTGGAACGATTTGTTAAAATTGCCTTTTCTAACTCCGTGCGAGTTTCTTTTTAATATACATCGCCGTTAAAAAAAATATTTGGTGCAAAAACTTTATGAGAGGTGATTTGTACACAATTTTTTTGCCATCTACCACAAAAGTACATCCGGTGATGCACACAGTACAACACTCAGATGCATAACTAGTGATAGATGACAAAAATAATGTGTGTACAAATCACCTCCAAACTTTATATATCAAAATCGTGGTTGTCTTTTGTTTTATGATCTCGTTTACTTGATAAAAAAATTTCTATCCAATTTATTTTATTTGTCAAAAGGAATGGCTTCATTTTTTGATTAAAAATATGGATCTCAAAATAGAAATACTTGATACTTCGCCGAAACTGAATTTGATTAAGATGAAATGACAAAAACGACAATAACAATAAAATAAAATGGAAAAAGTATATTAAAAAGCAATGGAATTATTTTTCATGATAACAACTTATGATAATTTAGTTTCTAGTTCTTTTTATTGGTGTAAATTCAGATGTAAAGCGTCGTTCAAGTGTGACGATTGGCTTAAGAACCCTTATATTGTTCTTGTTTGATCTAGCTCCTTGCTAGTGTTTTAATAAATCGCCGTTCAAAAAAAAAAAAAGCAACTTATGATATGTAAACATCAATGTATTTATGGACGACTTCTAGAGCTTTTAGCAAATTTGAAATTATTTCTTTCCATTGTTATCATTTAGTCGATATCAATACAATCATAACGGCCCCATTTCCCGTATAGATAATTTGTTCCAAGATAAAGGGTGTGTTTGTTAAAAGTAGCGGTGGCTGTGAGCAGTAGCAGTAGCAGTGAGCTGTAGTCGTGAGTTGTAGCCGTGAGCAGTAGCCGTGAGCAGTAGGAGTAAGCAGTAATGGTTCGAATACATATTTTTGGTTGGATAGCTGGAAGGGTGGTATTCCTTTTCGATAGCACCGCTCATCGTTCCTTTGCCAAACGACCAATACAAAATCAAAACTCTCAAACCCGCTCCTTTTGCCAAACAAGCACTAAAAAAAAAAAAAAAAAAAAAATCCAAAATGCTCTATGTCTCACAACACTCACCGCACTAAAAAGCTCCACCACCGTTCCTACCAAACATCACCAAAAACCCCCATAATTTATATACGTTTTGATAACTTAATTAAATTCGATTATTTTTCGTGGCAATGTGGTGAATACAAATAACTAATAATATTTCTAGAAACTGATATACTTATTATAAGTTATATACAATCGGCAGACGCACACAACGCAAACCGACCCCCAAACATTAATGTGACCCGCCCTTTTGACCCGAAAAAATTTAAATGCGCACCCCTTTTTTTTTTTTTTTTTTTTCTTTTTTTTTCCTTACATTCACACTTTTTTTTTTACCTTTTTTTAACCTTTTTTTTTCCTCAAAAAGACTTTTTTAAAATAAAACTTTACTTTTTCCTTCGGATACCCTCTCGCGCTGTTTGAGTCATCGGTCTGCTTTTTTATGAATAAACTTTACGTTCTCTTCAAAACTCGCTCATCCCGCTAATCGTCCGTTCATTTTTTTTCCTAAAAAAAATTTTCAAAATAAATTTACCCTTTATTTCCCTCGAATACTATCTCGCACTGTCGGAGCCATCGCTTTTTTTATGATATTTTTTCTTTACTCTTTTTTTTTTACCTTTTTTTAACCTTCTTTTTTCCGTCAAAAACTTTTTAAAATAAAACTTAACTTTTCCTCGGAATACCCTCATCGCGCTGTTTGAGTCATCGTCTGTTTTATTTATGAATAAACCTTTAATACTTTCCTCAAACCTCGCGCTCCCGCTAATCGTCCACTCCCGTTCTTTTTTTTCCTAAAAAAAATTTTAAAATAAAATATACCCTTTTTCTTTCCCCACCGAATACCTTCTATCTGCACTTCGGGGAGTTCGGTCTGTTATTTATGAAAATTTTTCTTTTAACAGTTAGTTTTTTTTTTTTATACCATTTTTTTTTGCTTTTTTTCCCCCAAAAAGTTTTTACAATAAACTTTTTTTTTTTTACCGGGGTGCATTTAATATGCCGGCTCAACCCTACCCGGTCCGATCGGTTTTTTTTTTTTTTTTTTTTTAGAAAAAAAAAATTTTCTTCTTTTTTTAAATACTCTCTCGCAGTTTTTTAGTCATCGGTCTGTCTTTTTTTATGAATGCTTTTAAATACTCTCTCGCACTTTTTTAGTCATCGGTATGTTTTTTTTATGAATATTTTTAAATACTCTCTCGCACTTTTTTAGTCATCGGTATGTTTTTTTTATGAATGTCCGAACATTTTTAATGCGGCCTTTTTTTTTTTTTTTTTCTTTCTTTTTCCTTTACATTGACTGTTTTTGTTTTTTTTACCTTTTTTTCCCTCAAAAAATTTTTAAAATAAAACTTTACTTTTTTCTTCTCGGAATACCCTCTCGCGCTGTTTGAGTCATCGGTCTGTTTTTTTATGAATAAACTTTTAAGTTTCCTCAAACCTCGCGCTCCGCTAATCGTCCCGTTCTTTTTTTTCCTAAAAAAATTTTTAAGATAAAATTTTCCCTTTTTTTTACCGGGTTGACCGGGGTGTATTTAATATGCCGGCTCAACCCTACCCGGTCCGATCGGTTTTTTTTTTTTTTTTAGAAAAAAAAAAAATTTCTTCTTTTTTTAAATACTCTCTCGCAGTTTTTTAGTCATCGGTCTGTTTTTTTTATGAATGTTTTTAAATACTCTCTCACTTTTTTAGTAATCGGTATGTTTTTTTTATGAATGTCCGAACATTTAAAAAAAAAATTTAATTGTTTTTTTGTTTTTTTTTTCAAAATAT
>BQNB010155752.1:4274-15354 GCA_026074375.1 Tanacetum coccineum
AACTAGGGGCTTAATACAAAATAAGCTAGATAAAGAGGGCTGAAAATGGTGCTCAGCACCAGGGGAATTTATTGCAGTGGCTAGGGGCTTTTTGGGCTTATGAAAAATAAGCTCTCAAGGGCTTATTAATCAAATCCAAGCACAAACAGATTTAAAAGGGTGACTAATAAGCTTATATTCAAAATATGAGGGCCTAAAAAACAATAAAAGCTGCTGAATATGGGGCTTGAAAATGGGGGTTTTCAAAAATCATTCAAAGCTAAACTTGGACTTATGCTTGGTGAGATTTAAAAGGACAGAACAAGGAGGGTGGGTAAATGGCTAGAAATACTCAAATAAGCACAACAAAGTGTGCTTAAGCTGTCTACACAGCTTGAGCCCTTTTACTTGATTTAGCTTATTTCATTTTTTGACAGAACATAAAAGGGGCACAAAAACTTATTTTCAAACTAAAAATGGTGATTAAATTGTCTTAATAAAGCCTACACATTCAGCCAAAGTTGGCTGAGTGAGCTTGACCCACAACAAACCCTATATGACCCATTTTCAGGTTAAACCAAACACCCCCTTATTTTATAAAAATCGATTTTTAACTGATTTTTGGTGAAATAAAGCTGAGATAAGTGATTACAAGTGAGTTTTAATAACTTTTAACACATGTTTAAACAAGTTAAACAGAATTAAACAGCTTAAATGATGCTTGAAATTTCGACAATAGCAATTTTCTCAAACACTCTTAACTTCTATTCAAACTGAAAGTATTACAATATAAGCTTCAAATAAACTGAATTACACTTTAAATGCTTAAAAGAAAGGCTTGGAATTAAAATTTAGCTAAAAACATAAAAAAATGGTGTGTTTGACTTCGGCTTGGTCTTGGCTCTTTTATAGAAGTCTTCAGCCTTCCTTTGGACTTGGGCTGTGCTTGTTGTGAGAGTAGGAAGCCTCACACTCAATCCTAGCCCTCCATTGGCCTTTCATCATTCTCAGCCATGGATGGGGACTTCGGGTTGTGTGTTTGTGCCAGGGGAGAGGGTTATAGGGGCAGGGTAAGGTGGGAAATGGTATGGGTGAGCTGGGAAGGTGTACTGGAGAGGTGTATGGCTAGAAAACCCTGGGACAGGGCGTTTGGTTTGGCGGGTACGGGGTGGTTTGGCAGGGTTTAAAAGAGGTAAGATTGGGGCAGTAGGCAAGAGTGCCCCCCCAGTCTTTCCTTCACTTTTCATTCACTCTCAAGCCGAAACCCATTATAACAAGGTTAGGAAAGTAACAGCATCAGTCCCTAGCGTTTTTAAACTAAAGCTATAAAAAAGTTTAGGCAAATTGCAAAAATGGTCACCTGCTGTTTTAATAACTAAAAAGGGATAATGTATTTTGGAAAATTGCAATTCAGCCCTGTTGTTTTATTTTTCTATTTTCTTTATAAAACAACATTTCAAACTTGGCAAATTAGCCCCTAAAGTTTTAAAAAAAAGGATTTGGGCTTTTTGGGCTGGGATTGTAATGGGCTTGTATTGGGACCCACTGGGTTGGTTGGGCCCAATAGGGTTTTAGAGCTTAAGTCTAAATCATAACCCATCCGTAAACTACTTTTTATAAAGTACAAAAACCGTACCAAACCGAACCTTGGCCACATTGCTATACATACATTTTAAAATATAGGATTATCCATATTTTTAAAAATAACAATGAAACGTTATTTTTAAGAAGCATGAAAAAACCAAAAAGCAATCACACTCTAAAAATCTATTACTCTATATCACACTTATAACACTTCACTATCCATCTAACCCCACATTATATTATACAGGAAACCAAATTTATAACTACTTAAAAAACGTCTCAACAATCTAAACAGAACAGCAGGTACTTTGATCGATTTCTGCTTATTTAGTTTAAACCAATTTTATGTTTATATGTTGTTATTTATACGTATCAATATGTTAATTGTTGTTATTCTTATGATTTTAGTTAGGTTTAATACATAATTTCTTTTAGTAGATTATATAAAGATCAAACGCAGGTAATGATGTTATTATAGGTTTTGATATATGGATCAACCATTGCATTTTGGATACGATAGTCTAAAAAGAAAGCCCCAATTTTAATTTGGTTATGAACCAATTCATTTTCCAATTTGAATATTGATTTTGGTGAGTTATAATACAATAGATGTTCTTGAAAGTTAGTATTGAAACTGAATTTTGGGCCGGTGACCGTATTCCTATGCAAACTGAAATGTGTGGATTGAAGACCGTTTTTCAATTTGTATCAAACTGATGTGTGATATGAATGTGTTTTTCTAACAAAGTTTTTTTATATGTAGAAACATGCCTATCGAATTTGTTGTTTTTATGAATCGCACAACTTACCCAGATTTTCAGGTATTAAGATTAACTTATCAAGTCGTTTTAATTGTCATGTTAATGTACACCATGATAGTTGCATAATAAAATTTCAATATTAATTTACAGGAACTACCAAGTTTGTTTTTGGAGTCTTGTTTTAATGGGAACAGGCATGTTTATGTGACAAGTAACAGACGTTACCGTTTTAAAGCAAAGTTAGTGGTACCGAATAAAGGCACAATTAGGATAACGGGTGATCGATGGGTGCAATTCTGCTTAACAAACATGCAAAAAGATATCTTGTTGCACTTCGTGGAGCAGGGTGATGATACCTTTTACGTTACAGGATATGATAATGATGGCCTGGAATGTGGGGGTTACAATGTAGTTAGGAAACGGTCAGGAAGGCTTGTGACTCGTGTGTGGCCTTACCAAGACTATCCTCAGGTATTCATTAATTCCATTGGTTAACTTTGATAGCCTACATATTAAAGTTTGTGTTTTATTCCTTACAAACTTACACGTGTGTAATTGGAAAAATTGACAGATGCTTCCTACTGATTTTTTATTTGGGTTGGATCAGAATGCCGCACTAAGTATAAGTGCAAACGGAATAAATTATGATGTACGTGTTGAACGTGTTGAGATAGGAGATAGAACTGGTGTTTTTAAGTATCAATTGAATGAAGATGACTGGAATGCATTAGTTGAGGCAGTTGGGTTAGAATGGGGTATGTTGGTGGTCTTCACAAAAACCAACTTGAATACTCTTGGGTTAATGGCTTTTCACTCTTGCGGTAATCAGGAAACCATAACTAAGTTTGATGGTGTGACAAATCTTAAAAAAAGGCAACACGATATGACTTTGGATGAAAAAGGTACACCTTTTAACTTGCAGACTATGAATAAAAAGTGAACCTTTTAGGTAAACATAACACGATACTGTATGATCTCTATTAATTATGTTCATACAATTGCAGCTGATGAGAGGATGCAACACATTTGCTTATGGCCATGTCACTCTGAACATTTTGGTGAAAGGAATGATACATTCTATAAGAGGTTTTCATCAACTCTTGATAAGCAACGACTTGTAAGTTTATTTGTTGTCTGAAATAAATAAACATAAGTACTTAACCTTTATTTCCTTACGTTTAACAATATAAATATCCATGTGTGCCAGGCCATTTCAGCTAGGTTTATGGAGAAACATCCGTTTATGCACCTTTATCGTAAAGCTATAATCAGACACCAAAAAATTGAATTTGAAATGAAGATGAAAATGGACCGACACTTGGAAAAACCCTCAAGGACAAATCATGTCAACATACATGGTAAATGGAGACAGTTTGGAAAAGCCTGTGGGTTTGACTACAACAAAATGATGAGAGTTAAATACATGTACACTGTTCAGGTATTGGAAGATGATGAGCAAGAACGAATTCCAGTATTTCATGTTTGTTAGACAAGGAAAAGTCTGATGATGGAGTCTTCTGCGCATTGTCAGGTATTGTTCTTGTTGGCAAGAATGGATGCTTGCTACATGATGCATATGTAGTGATTAACTAACTATGTTCAGGATTAAGGTTTAATCGGTATGTTCTGTATTATGTTAAGGTAGTTGCTCTTTATGGTTAAAAACTTAGGTAGTATGTAATTAGCAAGTAGGAAATATTCCGTTTTAAGATTGACTATGTTTTCAGAATGTATTTATTATGCGTTATCGCTGCTGCAATGTATTTTTACATGTGCAAATTTTGTTTATAATACTATTGGTATCTTATGTATGGACTTAGTAGCCCTTTCATGTTATTGGATTATTTAAAATTATGCTTCATACAACAGACAGATTACATATATCAAGTTTTATATAATTAACAAAACTTGCAGAATGTAATATAATACTATACGTATCTTGTGTATGGACGTGTGTCCTTTAATTTTATTTGGTGATTTAAAAATATGCTTCATACAGCATACAGTTTGCATTTATCAAGTATTATATAATTAACATATTGATACTTATAGAATGTGTTATAATATTATAGGTATTTTATGTTTCATTGGCAATAGCAATGGCTTTACACATAAACATAAAAATATAAACATAATTAAGCATGTAAAAGTACTTATACCTTATTTTCAAGAAAACCTTCTTCAAATACTGATAATTCTTCATCGTGTAATCCTGTTAACATCTGTAGAAATATGCTTAATCCAGCTTACATATATCATAACATAAATAGTGAAATAAAAATTATGAAGCAATAACTAAAAAGTACAGTTATATATATAACTGCAATTTCATAAATGTAAAAAACATAAACATCTCTTGTATTTATTTAAAAATAAATGTTGATATCAATGGCTTGACACATAAGACATATTATTATGAGCTACCGCTCATATCAAACTTAAACAAAATCCAAATCCAAAATAAAAAACCATAAACAGAAATAATTGTTCACTGCAAGTAACTTGCATTAAATAAATGTAAAGACCATGGAGATGTGATGCTGTCATTTCTTTTATTGTTTGTTTATCTTTAATATTTTGTTCAAACATCCTTCTCTTTCTTGATAGTAACAATTGCCTTTTGGGCAATTGCCTCTTGATCCACAACCACCATAGCTTTTTTAGCAGTGGGCTCTTTTTCATCATTTTCGGTGTCATATTCTGAATCCGAAAGATCAATAACAACAATACCGCGTTCAACGGTTTTTTTTGCAGCTGACGCTTTTCTTGATCCTGAATATGAACACTCGATGAACCAATGGAGTTACCTGTTGGGGTTTAGAGCTGTAGCCTGTGTGTAATGCTAAGATCCAGAACATTAGTAGATTTGATGGGAGCTGCCGGAGTTTCCATCCCATCTTCCATATCCTCTTCATTATTCTCTTTAATATTCTTTTCACTGTCCTCTTCACTATCCTGTCAATTTAAACAATATAGTGTTGGATAAGTTAATTATTAATGATAAAAGATTGAACATGCATGTAAACTATTACACTTCGTCACATAAACTTTTGTAAGTGATTATTATAATGTTAGTAAATGATCTTTTTTATTTTTTGTAAGTCTAAAAGTATATACATGATCACAAATCCTTTTCCAAAAATTGATAATTGCCTCATCATTTGAAACATTTTCACATCTGTAAACGTGATTGTTGTTATTGTGATTATACTCGGAAAACTTAACCCTTAACTGGATTATCTTTTTAATTAATTCTCATCAGTTCTTCCAGAAAGTATGTCGATGTATCCGGGCCATATTTTTCGATCAGCTCCCAAGCAGTGTAACCCGACATCTTGTGCATATTGCCGTCAAAAAATGAACGTTGTGAGTTCCGCTTTTCATCAATATACGCAAAATTATCTTGTAACTATCGATAAAAAAAGTAGAATTACTTGCAATATGAAGGCTTGTAACTTCACATTAATAGTCATTAGCCATTTGTATAAATAGAGCAAGCAACTTGTTCTTGTATCTCGTGCTTTGGCTCACCACCATGTCTTTTTAGAGTCCTAGAATGTAGATGGCCTTTGGCTGCTACAAAGGTTCACTTTTTGCTACTCAATTGCAACCAAATGGTTTGTTTTCCCACCATTTGTACTGGATGCTATGAACAATTGATAGATAACACTTTCGGTGTCCTGTATTTGCGGATTATTTAGCATGTTATACTTGTTTTTTTAATACGCTAAAATTTTATATTATTTAATCATAACTTTTATAATATGATTACCACACAATGATAATAGTGTTTACATACGGTTTTGTTTCCCTAATGAATACGATAATTCTTTACCGAGTCATTCATAATGTTGGGGGGTAACCATTTTGTTTCATGATAATTCAACTGAATCTTGTTTTTGTTAGCTTATAGTCTGTACAGGATTATACCTAATTAAGATAAGATATGTTAAAATGCACAAAATATTATATGAATCAAACAATGATTATTTATACATTTTATATTTAGTCTAAATGTTTAATAACCTCTGGCGGGAAAGTAAGTTGTTCAGGTGAGTTCGTTTTTGTTAATGTAGAGCTTTGTCCCAACATAGCTTATTGCACAAGCCGCTAAAATATGGATTGCATTAATATCCAAATGAGAAATTAACCATGGTACTTTCAAGTTATATTTATTTCAATAATTATTATTTATGAAAGTTAAATTATACCATTATGAATTATAACTTTGCCATCCACCAACATAACGTCGATTTTGGCCAATGCTATCCCAATTTGTCAGCATTATAGTTCATTTTTTGGCACATGAGTCCCAAAAAAGTTAAATCATTCTTACCTCTGATACGTTAGGATGTAAATAAACAGGATTAATCAGAATGAGATATTTGGTTGTTTTTGTAAAATGTCAAAAAAAATTCGTCGCTTACTCTCGTCTTCAATTATTACAGTCTTGAATCTTTTTTGAACCAATAGAATATAAAGCAACAATCTCACAATCCCTACAACAGTACCAATTACATCTGCCAAAACAAATAAGTCGCATAAATACAAAATCTATTGAAATGAAATGTTAAAAAATCGAAAGTTTAAATTTTAAAATGAGTTATAGTAAATACAGACCAACAGGTATTTTCTCTGTATATGCTTTGATTGGTGTCCAAGGATTCCGTGAGAATGGTTCAGTTTGAATACATGAATTTGCTAATCAATTGGTCAACTTTGTCACATTTGTATTTTATAAATCGATAATTTCCAATCATGTGGCAGTAGTGGCAAACTTCCACCATTTTCAGTTACTCCAAAGTTCGAGATCAGATAGCATATGCCATCCTGTAAAAGAGGTTCAAATCGAAACATCCAGTCTTTTTTGACATAGACCTGGATTCGATCACCCTGGATACACAAAATATAAAATTAAATTTGTATATACATTAGTGTTACTTACATTTGTTGTTATGAATGTGATTGATGGTTTAAATAGTGGGTATTGAATATTTCATCATTTAAATAACAACATAGATTAGGGTGAAAATTGTTTTTTTAATTACATGCTCATCCTGCAGGACACATTCAAGGGTGGATCATAGGACTTGATTCAGTTTATTTCCTTGCTAGATTGAGACGACTCTCATTTGACTAGACATGTTAGCACCTTAGGGCTGACATCTGTTGATGGGGAGTTTATTTTTGATACTGGTTTCCAGTGCTGAAAATAAAAGCAGAGATCTAGTCAAAATAATGATACTAAAACCTCTGTTATAACCAAAAAAGAATTAAACAAACAATAAATATATTGAAACAAACCTTTGTGTAATGCTTTCAAGTCTTTTCTTCTTTGAACTGGACATGCTTTTAGGTTGGTTAGCGGATTGTTTCATGTTGTGTGACTTGCTTATAGTTGTTACGCCGGCCTTGTTCTCCTTTTGATTGTGACTTGCTTTCTTTTTGGTATCCAAAAACTTTCCTTTCATATTGTGTAATGTGCTTGTGTTATTAATCGGGTGAGTTTTTGAGAATGTGAGTTGGTCTAAAACACCAACCTATTTCTAGTTAAGAGTAGGAAGTAGCTTAATATTGAAGTAGTTTTTCAAATTTGGATGAGATTGTTTTTAATGGATTGACACCGGATTATTCAGTCTTTTTAGCTACAATTAATGATATTTTGAAAATTTGTTGAAAGGTCAAACCGTTTTTGTAGGGATTAAGTCAATAAGTATAAACTATCTTCCGGGTTTAATTTGGGTCATTACATGAATATATGAATAAAGATCACCCTTGTTTATAGCTAATGAGTTGCAATATTTAATGGGATTGCATTATTTCCATCTAGGCATACTTAAAATCTGGATATTAACTAATAATGTCAATCGCAAATTTAATTTTCTGATATGCAAGTTCAAATCTGTTATTATATGTTAGAAACAAATTTTACATACACATTAATTTCGGAATGGTTTAATGTTTTGTTTATGAAATTTAATTTTCGGTTAAAATTTTAATGGTTGAATGCTTTATTATTTTCGGTTTCAAAATTAATGGTTGATTGTTTTGTTTTTTAAAAATGCAACACAACAACCATTGTGGTCCAATGGTTGATGCATACTCTCTTGAGCCCCAAGACCCTTGTTCGAATCCCAGCAGCTTCACATTTTTTGTATATTAATTCCCACCGGATGTAGCCTGCGTAGGTGGCATTAAGAAAATTCTTAGATGGCTTTATTGGCTGCTACAATGCTTATGTGCCATTCTTGGTTGCCTATGTGGATTAAAAATTGCCTATGTGTCTTTAAAAGGTGGTGATGTGGAGTAAAATATTGGTGAGGTGGCATTGTTGGGTGAATATGTGGCACGAGGTGGCATTTATGTATCCTGTTATATATAATGTAAGATAATAATAAAATAATAAAATAATAATAACAATTTAAAAAATTAAAAAAAATAATAAATAATAAATAATTAAAAAAAATAATAAATTATTATTATTATATGAAACTGATCCAAACAAACCACAAATCAAGAACGAAAACCTCATTGCTATCACCACCACCACCACCAAGAAATTCAATAACCCCAGATGATTCCTCATTAGCCTTATCTATCAAAACCCTTTTAGTTAAACAAAGTAAATCATCTGATGCTTTATCTTTTGCAGATCTCTATTTTAAATTTAGTAATAAAACTGGTCCTGGGTCTGTCAAAAATAGTGAGAGTTTACGAGATGTGGCGTATAGGGAGTATGTGGTTATTGTGAAGGAGGAAAATAATGTGACGAAGGAGGTTTTAGTGAGGGATGTGTTGTATGTGTGTCAATGGATTGACGGGAGGTATGTGTTGTTTGACAAGAGTGTGGATGGGTATATATTGCCGGATTCGATTAAGGTACGGAAGAGTGTGCGGGTGATGGTAAGGAAATTGTGTGAGTTAGGTTGGTTGTTTAGGAAGGTCAAATGGTATGTTTACGAGAGTGGTGAGAGGTTGTGCGATGAGGATATTGGGACGGTAGGTCAAGCGTTTTGTGCAGCGTTGCAAGATGAGCTGGGGGAGTATTGTAAGTTATTAGCGGTTTTGCAAGCGCAGGCGATGAATGTGACGGTTGGGGTTTACTAGGTTGTGGTGTCCGCCAGCTGAGTCGACTGCCGAAGAGAGCGAAGGTGGGGTTGGAGAAGATGGCAGATGTGGTGGTTGTTTTTCTGGCGAGGTTTTTTTCCAGGGCTAAGTTTCTTCTTAATGCAGTGGAAAGAAAAAAAATTAAGAGAAAAAATTAATAGTGGAAGTTTGTGGGTCCCACCTGTTGTTCTAATATGATATAGTAAAAAGACGAAAATGCCCTTCTATTTAACGGTCAAACAAGTTAAACAGACGGAGTTAACGGAATTGGATCAAAAGTGAAACGAAACTATGTCTTTTGGACCAAAACCAAAACTTTTTTGAATTTTGGACTAAAAGTGAAAAACGCACCAAACCACAAGGACCAACAATGTACTTAACTCTATATTTTATAACGACATATAGTTTTAGTCATAAAAAAATATAGGTTATAAACGAAAAATAATAAAAGTTTGAGGATTTGATGATTAAACATAATGTTTTGAAACTTGGTTCGACCCGGGCGGTTCAACCGGTTCCGGTCAAAAAACCGGGTCAAATTAAACCGGGTTTTTTTATATTTTCAAAATCCGGTTAGACTCGTCGGGTTCAAATTGACCCGGGTCAAAGCGGGTTTTATGTTTTTGAAACCCGGTTAGACCGCTGGGTTTGAAGTAAGTCAACTCGATTTTTGACGTGTATTAATAGTGTGTTAATATTTTCAAGATTTGCGTATTCTTTCCTAAAAAAGTGTAAATATCATTCTATGCATATATATAAGTTTTCAAATATAAAATTAAATTTTCACTTTTTACTTTTCACTTTTTAGATTTGTATCTTTTTTTCTTTATAAGTAGTAAAGATATCTCTTTCTGGTTTTTATTTCAAAATTTTGGATAATCTTTTCCTAAATGTCTTAACCCAATGTCAAATTACCAAGGCTAGTAAGGGCTTGTTTATTACAGTAATTTTTCTATTAAGTTATGTTTTAATTAAGAAATGATTTAATAAGGCTGAGCAAACCCATTCGAAAACCATCATGAACCGACAAACCGACCCAAACCGGGCTGAGCTGAAATGAACCGACCTTATTCGGTTCGGTTTTCGGTATTCTATATTCATTTCGGTTTACTCGGTTCGTTTCGGTTTCGGTTCGGTTAAGTTCGAACCGACCTTACTCGGGTTCAAAATAACTAAACCGAATCGAACCGACCTTATTCAGTTCGGTTTCGGTTTATATAGGCTTCACTCGGTTCGGTTATCAGTTTGAATATTTCTCTTAATCAGTTATCGGGTCAGTTCGGTTCGATTCCGAACCGATGCTCACCCCTATGATTTAATGTATATATTATCATTTTTACTTAATATTTTTAGTTATTTTTCTCTATTAAGTCACAAACAGTTTTCACATAACTTAATGAATTCAATTCTTTTCATATTAAGTAAATTAAGTCGAAATCAAACGCCACCTAAAAGAGCCAGACGATTTACATTTTTCTTGCAACAATAAAAAAAATTGATATCTTAAATTGAGAAGGAAAAAAACTAATACTTTTAATTGAAATTTGACCTATGATGAGTACTTTTTTATATGATTTGCCTTTTTTTTAAACAAACCTGATTATAAATGAAAACAAAAATTGCTTTACGAAGACGTAATAGCTTTCATT
>BQNB010155753.1:0-15354 GCA_026074375.1 Tanacetum coccineum
TATATTTCTCTTGTTTGAGAAGTATTTTGGAAAGAAATTTTCACGGGATTAATACTATACGTATATAAATTTGTTTGCTCTTTTGCTACACATCAATTATCATCGATGGATGAAGATTGTACCTCACTTATAAATGCAGACTCATAGCTTGGCCCATCATCAGAAGTATGATCAGCTGGTTGAATTCTGGTCATTAAGCATATGTTTGCACTGAGTTCTGCAATTTCTTCCATCCTTGAAGCATCAGCAAAGAGAAAATCATTTTGCTCATCAGTAAGAATTACGCCAGCTTTATCCTGTTTTGCCAGCAACATTTGCTCCATGAAATACTTCGAGTCACGAACCCTTGGCTTTGGACAATTCCTAGCATAATGTCCTTTTCCACTGTAGTTGTAGCATTGAACAGTTGAAGTATTGCCTGAAGATGGAGTAAGAAAGAGTCCTTTGAACATTTCCAGTCTTATTTTGAGCATTCATTCCCTCAACAACTTCTTCTTGAACATAAGCTTGTTTGTTATTCCTTCCAGTATTGCTAGAATTCCTGCTTTGAATATTCACTCTGTCTCCTTGAATGATTGCTTGATTTTTGGTGTTAGATGAAGCACGAAGACGATTATTTGTTAGATTAGAGAAATTTTGAGTAATGGCTTTTGCAAGTAGTAACATCGCATAGACTAGAGGATCTTCAGAATTGTTGTGAACATCATCCTGCTGGTACTCATCATCATAATCAACCATAGACGTAGGATGTGTCACATAATTAGATGATGTTTGTCTAGATGATGAACCCGTGTGTGCTACTAGAGCAAAAGGGTCATGAGATTTTTCTAACTTCTTTGCTCTTGATGTATTCACCAGTTTCTCAAATTGCTGAAGATAATCAAAAAGATCATCGAACGAATCCACTGTCAATCGTTTAGCAAGACGAACTTGTATCACATACTTCAACCATTTCAGTTGCAAGTTGTTCAGAAACTTTGTGTTAATTGTGACATTTGGAAAGTTCATGTTATTTCGTTCCAAATCATTCATTAGCTGAGCAAAACGGTTTTAGACAGAAACAAATGCTTCCCCTGGTTCAGCAACAAATTGATCAAATTCGTTTGTAAAATTCGTTTCTCTGTCAACTTTGTTTTGTATAGTTCCCCTCATCAATCGTTCAACTCGTTTCCACATATCCTTGTCCGAAGTGCAAGCATCCACATAATTGTAAATCTCATTAGGGATAGAAAGTAGAATCATATTCATGAGCTCCATTTCAGCATCATAGAGCAATAAGTCATCACCTTCAAGATCCTTTATAGTTTGCAATCGTGGTATTGTCAAGCCTTTAAGAACGAAATTCTTAAACTCATAAGGGCCTTCATCAAGTGCTTTGAGAAGCCACTTACGGTTGTCTCTCTTCCGGTTTAGATATCGTCTGAATCTACTTGCCCATGGTATATAACTACCCCTTTCAAGCATGGGAGGTCTATTTTTAGAATCGGCATCAGCAAGGGATTGTTGATATGTTTTGGATGTCGACATGTCTTATGATTCAAAGATTGGATCTTTGTAGACGAAAATGAGTGATATTTGTGAGAATAGTATCAAATTCGGTAACAGTAGTCAAACTCGGACAACACTGTTCACGGATAACAAGTAGGCTGAAAACCAATGCACTTCTCGAACAGTACACTAACTCGGACAATACGTAGTAACAAACTCGGTAATCTTCAAACTAAGCAAACTCGGAAATCTTCAAACTAATCAAACTCGGAAATCTTCTTACTACAAACTCGGTGAATCAAATTTTGAAAATTTCAACAATTATAGAATATTAATAACCACAAATTCGATGAAACCGAAATTTATGATCACTAGATAATCCAAAAGTCCACTAAAATCAACTTTGATAAAACTGAATTCGATTTCCGAATTTGTAATTTTTGAGAAAATTTGTGTTACAACACTTCAAATCACGATAAAACCGTGAAATGAATGTATGTTAAGTCTTTTGAAAGCTTATTTATGAGTTTCAACGTAGTAAAACCTTATTTCACAAATTTTGATAGAACTGAAATTGTGAAATCTTTAAACTCGATAAAACCGAGTTTGATAGTAAGATCCTAATATACGATTTTCGATAGAACCGAAAGATCGTATATATCAATTACAAGATATTTATACCGAAACTATACTATTAACACTACTAAATCTGCTAAAATTACAAGCAAACACTTCCGAGAATGAACAACTCCTTCCGAGAACGAAAAAACTACTTCCGAGAACTGCTGAATTTGCAAAACAACACTCGATAACGTCCAATAACTCGAATTTTCTGCCAAAACTAATCTCGAAAGCTCAAAATCTTCAACTGAATTCTTTGAACCTCATATTACACTTCTCGGTCGTGAAAAATTCTCACAAAATGAACACTCTAATTCTCTATTGGCGATTGATACCACTTGTTAGGTCACATGAATCTTGAATCAATCATATCAAACATGAATGCATAGAGATAATAGTAGAGAAGAACAAGTATTTGAAATTCAAATGCTATAAAATGGAGGGAAAATAGAATAGTTTGTTACAAAATGTATCACCCTCTAACGAAGATTAGAGGGGTATTTATAGGTGAGGGAAGGAGGCTTCCCTTCCTTATTTTCCTAACTTGTCACATCTAGTCCCTAGACTTTGGTAATTATGCTATTTCATTCTTTTAGCATAATATACCTTATTACAAACTACTTTGACATTATCAAAAGAAACACTAATGACTTAAATAATACAAAATCACATAATCAACACTTTTAATGATCCTAACAACAACCTTGAAGCTATGAATACTATCAAAGACTGATATGATGTGATGTGTGTCTCTAACTATGCCGTAGGGTTCCTTTTATACACTAAGAAAACCCTAATGGGCTTACAAAACGCGTACAATGATAATGCATATATATTCCTAATTTAACTCATGCATATCATAATAGCAGTACAAACTATATAAGACTAACAATACTAACTTGTTAGCCTCAAAATATTGAGTCAAACAATGGAAGTCCATTCATTAATTATATTAAGTCCCGGTCATTAATTAATATACATTATAATAGGCTAGACGGGTAAATGGGCTCTTATATGTAATCTAATCGGTCCCGTATATCGGGCGAAAGCCCAAGTAATCCCGAGCCCGGCCCGTAAAAATACTAAAGGCATGCAAGCCTTTTAGTTTAGGTATAAATACACCTCACCAAGGAAGGTGAGGTTGTTGGTTTCATTTTGTATTTTCACAAGTTAATCAACCTCCACTTTTTATCTCTTAAGTTTCTCTCTCTAGTTTCTTTCTCTACAAGTCTTCTCATCATCCTAGCTTAATTTTCTTGTTCATAATATGAAGTGAAGTGATTTTTTGGATTCTGACATTTGGTATCAGGGCCTCGGGTGGATAGTGGTTGTTTTGTGGTTTAATAAGCTCAAACCAAAAAAAAAGTGTGGCTTATTTGTCAAATAAGCTCACGGCACAAAAAAATTTAAGGGCTTATTGGTTTTTTGAGCTTATTCTTTCTTTGGTCTTCGTGTTTCTAGCTTATCTTGAAGCTTATTTTTCATTTTCGTGGCTTATTGTTGCAAATAAGCTCACGGCTCACAAAATTTTTGGGCTTATTGATTTGTTTTGCTTGTTTACATCTTGCTATACTTGGTCTACATCTTCTAAGTCACTAAACTTTTTGCTTCATTTTTCCTTTTTCACAATTTTTGAGCTTATTTTGATAAATTTTTGACCTTATTTTAAGCTTATTCCAAGCTTATTTTCATGGCTTATTTGTGTTCTATCTTATTTTGGTGTGGTCCTAACCGGTCAAAATCAAGAGACCAAGATCCACAATTTTAGCCTACAAAGATAAGGACATCTTGTTTGTTAGTTTAAGTGGTCCACACCCGAAAGTGACCTCAAGCGGAACATGTATGTTTAGGCCAAGCGGAATATGCAGGTTATTCTACAAGCGAAATATGCAGGTTTAGTGTAAGTGAAATATGCAGGTGAACCTCAAGCGAATTATTACAATTAACTAAAAAGAGACTGCCAAAATTTTAATTTCAAGCTAAATACGCAACTTTGATTTCAAGCGAAATATGCATATTTGAGTTCAAGCGGAATATGTTTTAAACTCGAAGCGAAACATGCAATGGTGAAATCAAGCGAAATAGGCAAAAGACCAAGCGAAACATGCAATTTCAAGTCAAGCGAAATGCGTAATGTTTTGTAGAGAAATATGTCATTTTCAGTCCAAGCAAAATATGCACACTTTCAAGCGAAATAAGTCAATTTTCGAATTTTTGAACTTTCAAGACATTCAATTCACAACAAACAAACCTTAATCCAAATCAATTAACATTCACGGTTTTCTATTGATTTTGTAAAATCCCGCGAAAGACACAATTCGTTTCTCGGTTTGAATCATAGACTTGTAAAATCCCGTGAACGTTTATTGCTTTTTTTTTACCACAACTTCAATCACAACACATCTACTTAAGATCCTACAATCATTTTTCACTTCATAATTCTTCAATCATTCATCATGACAACTCCAATTGTAACTTCCACAACCGACAGTCAAATGCATAACAACATAATGGCAGCTGGTTCGAGGGATCGTCCAGCAATGCTTGCAACAGGACGATATGCACAATGGCGATCACGGTTCTTATGATACATTGATACAAGACTAAATGGTGATGCCTTACGAAAGTGCATTCTCGAAGGTCCTTACACTTCAACTATTGTCACAACACCAGTTGTTCCTGCAACAGAGAATTCTCCAGCAGTTCCTGAACAAATAACAGTCGAGATAGTTATGAATATGACTCTTAAAAACATAGCTCATTTTGAATCAGAAAAAGAAGCGATTCATTCGATATTGACTAGAATTGGAGATGAAATATACTCAACTGTTAATGCATGTCAGACAGCTCAAGAAATGTGGGAAGCCATCGAAAGGCTACAACAAGGTGAATCACTCAATATTCAAGATGTCAAGACAAACTTATTTTGGGAGTTTGGTCAATTCACCTCTCACGATGGAGAAACAATTGAGTCTTACTACACAAGATTCTACAAGATGATGAATGAAATGATCAGAAACAATTTGACAGTTGCTACGATGCAAGTCAATGTTCAATTTCTTTAACAACTTCAACCAGAATGGTCAAGATTTGTAACAATTGTCAAGCAACAACACAAGTTGGATGAAGTTTCATATCACAAACTCTTTGACATTCTGAAACAATACCAAAAGGAAGTTAATGAACTCCGTGCTGAAAGAATGGCCAAGAATGCTAACCCATTAGCACTTGTTGCTACTGCTCAAACACTTCAAGACCCTTATTATTCGTTATATCTCTCATAACACTTTTAGGGATTCCTTTTGTTTGTTTCATTTTTTGTATTCCATCTACTCTTATATTCTCTGGCAGATTGTTACATCTCATCTATTCTAATGTTGACTCTGGATGCACAACGCTCATGACGGGCAATCTAGCTCTGCTGTGCAATTTTGTTGAATATATTTGGGTACGTTTTTCGTTTTTGGCAATGATCAATTTGCTCCAATTTTGGTTATGGGTAGATTTGGTTCATAGGGTACTATTACGATCACAGGGGTTTATTCGTCTCAAAAGGTTTTGCTCTATCACAATATTTTCTTGGTTGGTCAATTCTGTGATGCGGAATTTTGGAGGTTGCTTTCGGATAATCTACGTGTTTTGTTAGAGATCTTCAAGGGAATTGAATTACTAACCGGTATATCGTGGAACTGATATCTATACAATTTCATCTTCAAGAAATAATTCATAACTCCAATCTATCTCATGGCTAAGCATCACCTAACTCAAGCCATGGTTATGGCATCGAAGCAACTTTCTCATCTCAACTTTACTACATCAACTTGCTTTCAAGAAAGAGGTTGTGATTGGGTTACCCAAAATGAAGTACAGTCAAGAAGACAACTATGTTCTCTTGTGAAGTGAGGTAATGCAAAACGAAAAGTTCATTCAAGTCTATAAGACTGTTCCAGTTTAAAAGGAGGTTAAACTTTGCTTCATATGGATTATATTGTCCAATGGTTACTAGGCATTATAAATGGGGATGAAACTATATTTTGTTAATTGTCGATTGACACTCAATAAGTATACTTGGACACTCTTTCTATGTTCCTAATGATGAAACCACCAGGTAGGTGTAAAAGGACCTTTCTCACGTTGATCAAAGAAATCTTACAAGCCCACTGTAATTTCTGTTCGCAACTGACAGAGGTTCTGAGTTTCTTAAACAAGACACTTAATGTCATTCTTTAAAGAGAGGAATTGAGCATCAAACTTCGACTACAACGAAACTACTCCCGTAACAGAATGGATTGTCGAAAAGACGAACCGCACTCTTATGAGGCTGCTCGAACGATGCTTTCGCTTCTAAAACTTCTTTATTCTTTTGGGCTGATAATAGCAATTGCAACCGCAAGCTATACTCAAAATAGAGCAATCATCATCCCAACTCAGAGAAAACGGCCTATCAACATCAGTTAATGACAGAAAACCCCTCAATTAAAACACACTTCACACTTTTGGTTTGCACCTTAGTTACCTAAACATGAGATGGTGTAGAAATTAGATTAGATAAAAGAAATAAGGGATCCGTGCATATTTGGTGGGATACTCCACTAAGTCAAAGGGATTTGTTGTCTACTCAACAAGAGAACAAGATTTGATTGTTGAAATCCATACATCTCAAATTTGATGAGATCAAAGAGACTGTTTGAGACGTCTTGTTGCTAATGACCACTTCAAGGGCCTCGTTCCCTAACGAAAAAAAAAAAAGGCGTCAGATTATGTTAACCCTTGGACCCCACACCAGAACTACAATAATGTTTTCCTTTAGCATGATACAAACAGTTCCAATCACTCAACAGGAGTTGGTTCTTCTTTTCGGTCCCTTTGTACGATGAAATTTTTCATAATGATGATACTTCTGTGTCTAACATGTCGTTTATCTCACCGTTATTTCTAACTTCAACAAGACACACCTCCAATAACGAATATTCACCCTACATCAGAACCATCAAGTTCCTATCAAATGTTCATGTGAGGGAAAACCACAGATAAATCAAGCAGAAATTTTCCCCAAAACATTTTTTCCCTTTTTTCTATTACACCCGGCTATAAGAAAATGTTGTGTTTCCTCATGTGCAATATATTGCTAATTCCAAATGTGCATACCTTTTTAATCTACCTCACAGTTTTCAAATACCGTTATGGACTCAACAAGTCTCCATGAACTCAAGTTCGTGGAGATCCATCCCAGCCAGTGCAAACAAGATGGCACTTGCAACAGGTCCTGAAATGTGTATGTTCGCACTCAACCGGGAGTGTTGTGGACAACCGAAATCACATTAAGTCGCAATGGCTGTGTCGCATAGATAGAAGCAATGCAGGAAGGAACTTTATCAGTTTGACAAATCCAAGTTCTTGGAAATCATTGACAAACCTTTTGGCAGAACGTAATTAAGCTAAAGTGGCTTATGGCACATAAAACAAAAAGGATGATCGACCTAAACAGTAATTCGCAACAAAGCATGGACTTGTAGCAAAGGGTTTGCTCAGGAGAGAGGGTATTGATTTTCGAGAATCATTTACGTCCGTTGCTAGTTGGAGGCAATGTGTTCAGGATTTTGTCGAATATGCTCGCACACAAGTCTTTTCCAATTTAGCAGATGGACATGTAAATGGCTTTTCTTAATGGTCTATGAAGGAGGAGGTTCTAGGTTGCACAACAGAAGGATTCGTGATCATGATCATCCAGAAAAAGTTCTACCATCTAAGGTATGCTCTATATGGATTAAACAGCTCCGAGAGCCTTGTATGATGATACTCTCATAAATTCCTAATTTCCAAAAGGTTTTTCTAAAGGTATCATTGACACCGACCCTTATCATGATTAAATACGGGGAGGACATTCACTTGTGCATATGTTCGTTGATGATTTTATTTTTTGGTTCCACAACCATAAATTTTCCGTAACAGTTTTCGAAAAATTAATGCACAGTAGATTTGAGATATCCTTATATGGGGGAATATGATAAATTCTTTGTTTGGTCTTCAGATCTCACCCATCACCATGACGGTAGTTTGTTCCATTCAGGAAACGTACACCTTAGAGATTCTTAAAAAACATTGGTATGAAAAAGGACAAAGCATTAGTATCACCTATGGCTACAAAAACCTAAATTAGATGCCTGACTTGAGTGCGTGAACCGTTAGGACCAAACTGATTTACCATATAAAATAGGGTCAACTCATGTATCTGACATCTAGTTTAGACCAGATCATAGTGCAAGAGTTTGTTATTGTGCAAGCGATCAAGCTAGACGACTAAAAAAGCCTCTCAAAGAGGTTAAAAAGGAATCCTTTCGATACTTAAGAGGTACGCCATTAACATGGGGACTGGGTATCGAAGGTTCTGGCTTTGAACTAACAGCTTTTTCAGATGCCAATCATGCCGGTTGCGTTGATACTCGCAAAAGCACTTTTGGAGGAATACAGTTCCTAGGTGATAAATTAGTCAGCTGGATGTCAAAGAAGCAAGACTGTATTGCAATGTCATCAGCAGAGGCTGAATACATGGCGTTATCTGCAAGTTGTGCTCAAGTAATGTGGAGCGAGGACCACAAACTTCAAGATATGGCTTCAACTTACTAACAAAATACCATGTATTGTGACTCTCAGTCAGTCATTAGCATTCTCATGCAAACCCCGTGCAGCACTCCCGTACAAGACATCATACTCCGTCTTTCATTTCCATCAAGGAACAGGTTGAGACAACGGTATAATTGAATTGTACTTTGTCAGAACTAAATACCAATTGGCTGATATTGTTTACTAAAGCCCTATCCGAAGATAGGTTTCAGTATCTTGTCAGGCGAATTGGTATGAGATGTTTGACTCCAGCAGAACTGGAGGTTCTGACAAATGAATCTGCTTGATACTTCATCAAACATCAAACATGTACACTATTTTTTTGAATAAAAAGAAGAAATACAAAAATATAAAATTTCAATAAAGAAATATATCAAAATAAAAATCAGAAAATGTTTCAAAAAATTATTCTTCTTGAAATGTCATCGCTGGACTCGATTAACATTTTACCGTACTTAGAAATGTTGATTTCCTAAACGACACGGGGGTGTAAATGAAGTCTCGAACTTGAGTTTCAAAAGTTTTCAATAACATGCTCTTTTCGAGTTCTTTATTGATGACCTCGTGTAATAACTCTCAGATTGCAACTCGGACCCGAACAGTCAAAGGGAGTGTACGTTTCAGTGCGCGTATCCAGAAAGTTAGAAGAGAAGTTTCTAATAACAAATTGGTTTTTTAAAAAGTTGAGCAGAATTTTTCAAGAATTTCTCAATGGACAATTTTTTATAATCTTTCAAATTGCGTGTTCAAAACTCCATCCTCTCATATTGCTTTTACAAACCCATAAATTACTTCTACATGTGGTGTCATTTTTAAATGAGTCAGGTTTGAGGGGGAGTTTTCTGAAAAACAATGTTTTATTGAATTGTTGGAGTACATTCATTACATTGACAATTCTTATGTTTATTCACCCATTATAAAAAGGTTCTTAATAAAATCTAAGGGAATAAATAATGACTATTATTAGATTGATTGTTATAGATGATTAGTTGGTTGAGAGAATTTTTCAAGAATTCTTTGATGTCAATTAATATTCTTTCAAAAATTGTGTGCCTCAACAATGTAACCCTCAATTTTAATATTCATTTTATAACTTGGTATCATTGTTTTGGTGTCAAACATATGTAATAAATCGAGGGGGAGAAAGTTAATGTTTCATATAATTCATGCATAAGTAATAAAAGTTTTCTCCCCCATGGTATTTCAAGACAAAAATTTTAATCCAAAAGTCTTTCAAAAACTAAGGAATTAGTATTTAAAAATAAGAGGGAAATGTATTTTAAAATTGTGATCTTGAAAATAATAAGTGTTCTTATCGACTCAAAGTGCGTGATACTCTCGAATAAAGGTTTTTATGGTTACGATCTCCTACCCATACAACATCTTTATTTCACGACGATTCTTGAAGTCATAAGGTTGTAAGTTAGGTTATTTGTCCTATGATCAACCCAGAACGGTGGATCTACCTAGGACACTCCATAGTTAATATAGCAGTCCTTAGGTATGATTGGAGATGAATGTGATTATAAGGGAGAATGCCGACTCTAAGAGTGAGCTAAACACTGGAACAATCACAACAAGGTTGTTAGTTAATGGTCGTCTTGGTAAGATTGAAGGCGTGGTTGAAGAATTAAATGAATATGTAGGGGATAACGGGTCTAAAGAAAGTTGCCCTCCATACAACTTAGTCAGAAACGGGTCATTACATATTTGTTGAATCTACATGTTGATTGATGACATTTGATGATGACATTATGGACCAGTGATGCAATGCACAACCCTCCTCAGCCATTGGGTTTCTCTCAATAGAAGCTTTTCTGTCTCATTTGTCACGGAGATACACACGACTTCTATTGACTTTCTCACTCCGAGTTAGTTGATATTGAATAGGTGGCGTTGCTCTATCCTAACGATTACAAAACCAAACCACTAATTAGGGTCTAGAGCCAAGAGATCCTTAATAAATTCATTAGGACACATTCCATTCCTAACACTTGTTGAAACACAACTTTAGTTCACAAGCTGTTAACAAGAGTCCTTACGCTTATCCCTCGTGATTGTGCCGGAACATCTGAGTGATCCTTATGTACTCACAGAAATGAAGTTGGGAAATCCTGCTTGAGACAGCATCAAACAAGCTCTTGGTTGGTGACTTGCGAGGATTCAATATGGATCAAACTTGTGTTCAACTGGAAAGACATGATGGTGCGATTCAATGTTGATACAAACTTGTTCCAGGAAATGACTTGCGGCTTAATCAGAAAGCTAGTACCTATCTGGTTTCTCACTCTTACCGTGTTGTCTGCTTTGAGGTCGTTCCGGTAATGAGAACTAGCAGTGCATAGGTAAATCTAATGACTTATCTGTGTTAGTAAGATCCTCACTTTGAGCTAGAAACCCTGTCATAGGAATGATTCTTTGAATCTACTCTCACTGTACAATATTTATACTGTTAAAACGGTCCTACAGAAACGAAGGTTATCTAACCAAATCCGGACGAATGACAGCCATTTTCGTCACATGCTTTTTTGCATATTGTTTTATATCAGGATTTCACAATATAGTGGTGATGGTGCTGACTTATTCCAGCTGAATCGGATTAATTACCAATGCTAATGCTCAAAACTACAAAGACATAACTATAAGCATTATTTTTTTTTGTTTTTTTTTTTCATCCGTTGTTTGTTTTTTTACCCTTTTGTTCTTTTTTTATTTTTTTTTTATTTTTTTTTTTTTTTTTATTTTTATTTTTTTTTTTTTTTTTTTTTGTACATTTCATTTCCTCACATTTTTTGTTTTTTTTTTTTGATTTCTTTTTTTTTTTTTTTTTTTTTCCGTTTTTTATTTTCTTTATTTTTTGTGTTTTTTCGATTTTTTTTTTTTTTTTTTTTTTTTTTTTTCGAGATTCAAAGATCATGAAAGCTCATGAATTAAAGACAAAGACTTCCGGCACAAACTCTAATATACAAGATCTTCCTTAAAGATATAAGTCTATCAAGGGGAGATTGTTAGCAAGCTTTCATAATGATGATGCAAAGTATGAGCGTGTTGGTCAGACACAAGATCGCAATGGTGGCAATAGCGATAAGATGGAAGGATAAAGATTTAAAGAATCGGAGCACAAAGTGATAATGTTCAAAAGACAATGAAAAGGCTTTAAAGATCAGAGATCACAAAGCAGCATGAAGGAACAAGCCTACAACAAGATAAAGACCAAGACAAAGACAAGAGCTAAACGAAAAAATCAATCTCATTGATCTCATAAATGAGTGTCAAAATGAACTCACTTCGGGGGAGATTGTTAGCCTCAAAATATTGAGTCGAACAATGGAAGTTCGTTTATTAATTATATTAGGTCTCGGTCATTTATATATTAACGGTGTAATAGGCTGAATAGGTATTGGGCTCATTTAAATGTAATAAATAGGTCAAGTGTATCGGAGATAAAAGACAAGGTAATACTCGGGGGGTTGCCCAACCCCAAGATAAACCCACGACTCCATTAAAGCCTTCGATAGGACGGCCTTACATCTTGGTATTTAAACCCCTTCCATGTGTAGAGAGGGAGAGTTGTTGGTCTCATTTGTAATCTTGACAAGTAAACAACCTACCTCACTTTTTCTCTCTTAAATTTCTCTCTCTAGTTTCTCTCTCTACTCAAATTCTTATCATCATATATTACCTTTTTCTTGTGCATCCATAATGGAAGTGTAAGTGGATTTGGGGTTACTGACATATTCTTAAATAACTACTATCTTATCAGTAAAGTAATCTTGATCTCCAAACAATCTTTATCCTTTCTTCTGTCTTTATCCTTTCTCTAATAGTAGAAACTCTTTTAGCAGTCTTAATCTTTTGAGTGTGTAAACTTATACACCTGCATCATTTATGAGATTAAGAGTAGTAAACTATTTAGAATATTTTATTTTAATCTTCACCAGCCTAGTAAGTACTAACTTTTTACACTAGCGTACTAACTGTATACTAGCTGTTTACTAAACGTTTTTCTAGTAGGACTACATATATACTAACAGTAGTAACTTGTGAACTAGCAAGTACTAACTTTTATAACTTCTGTTTAGGGCAGCCTAATACTTTTGCTATTGTTTCATGTAATTTAATGGAACAACACTAACTTTTGCGTAGCAGCAGTAGTAAACACTTAGCATTTTTCTCTAAAGTTCTTGAGCAGCACTAACACAACTGAGCAGCATTAACTCTGATATGAGCAGCAGACTAGCAGCATTAAGAAAGCTTTTAATCCCAACAATCCTCCCCCAAACTTGATATTTATCTCCAAAATCATTAAGTTTCTCCATTAAAAACTCTATAATCACCAGGAGGATGCTTCCAAACACTTCATTGATTCTTAAGCTGTTTTGTGAGTAGTTTAAGAAGCTGATATGCCATTTCACTGAAATAATCAACCTGAAGCTTCTTATTCAGCATATCTGTAATTGTAGATGGTATAAGGGGATATATCTTTTCTACCAGCATATGAATGTACACATGTTGCATCCTCAATGAATGTACTCCACAGGAGTCATATAGCTTCCAATCCAACACTTTGTAATTCTGTTGATTTTTCCATATTTGATCTTCAACATGAGGTTCAAACATTGTCTTCAAATCTCCCCATAACAACAAATCTAAGTCTTCCACTGGTCTTGTTGACCCATATTTAGCACTTACCAGCTTGTATAGATCTTCCAAATCTTCCCTGGTAAAACTTTTAAGCATTTGACTAAAGACCCTGTACATTTGAGACTTTCCATCAGCTCTCACTATTTGATAATAGCTCTTCTTTCCTTCTTTGTGGATCTTCCAGTCAACAATACTTAGAGACTTAACAGCTAGAGGTATAGCATCAATTGTAACCTCTTCTTCATTTGGAATGACTTCCATTAGACTTTGAAGCTCTGCTGTGTCTTTATCCTCATCCACCTTCTGCTTCTTAGTACTCTCTTGTTTCAACTCTTCTCTTGCTCTCTTTGAACTACCTTCCACTAAGTCTGTTCTGAAGTCAACAAATGTATTCACCCTCTTGAAAGCTCTGTCAAACATCTTCTGAATAGAATCAAAAGATTTGTTCTTCAAGTCATTGAGCTTCTTTCCTTCCATATTCTTCAGGTAAGTACACATGATTTTTCTTTGTTGAGCTTGGGTTGGTGGTTTGTTCCTCTTCTCTTCTGCTCTTTTAGCAACAAAGTGCTTTCTTCTTTGCTCCAAGAGTTGTTGAAATAATTTTGCCTTTTCTTCAACAGACAACTCTTCTTGCTCCTCTGCTTGCAGTCTTTGAGCCAATTCATGATCAGCCTCAATCTTAGCCTGAATATCATCCCATTCTTCAGTCAAGGCAACATTGGCTTCATCCTTCTCCCTTGCAAGTCTCTCCTCTTCATCAAACTCAGCTTGTAATCTTTTAGCTTCTTCTTCATCACTCCTGAGTTGATCTTTCTTACTCATTTTCTTCACAGGTTCAGGTTCTATCATTTTCCCTTTGCCTTTGTCCTGAACTTCTGCCTGTGATGGTTGTTGTGAAGATCTCGTTATTGTAGGTGTACCCAGCTCAGTAATAACAATTCCTTTCCTTGGAGTTGGAATTGTAGCAGTTGTTGTTGTAGCAGCACTAACCTTTGTTGAAGCACTGGCAGCATTAACTGGTACATTTGGCTCTTCTATAACATCCCCTTTTACCTTGGGTTTTACACTTTTCAAAGCTGCAAGTGCTTGAGCCAAAGTAACTTCATCAACAGTTAAATTTAGATCTTTAGCAGCAACTTCTTATTCTGCAAACCTCATCACCAGTCACAATACCCACATCGTACATTTCTTTGTCAGCATCATCTTGAACATTAACCAGGGTAATGTCTTCATCTGCATCAATAGCATTAATCCTCTCCTGTTTTGATGCATCCTCACCCAAACTTTCTTCATCTCAAGAGGATTCTACCCTAGCACTCAAACTAACTTTGTATAGTCTCTTTAGCTTATAAGTTCTTGAACTTCTTTTCTTTTCAAGCTTCTTGACCCTCCTTTTCAAACTAGCAATCCCATTAGCTTAAGTGGTCTTTGTCTTCTTCAAATCAAGAACCTTCTTTCGTAAAATGGTGCATAATTCTATCAATTCATTAAGTTTAAGTTTATCCTCATCACTTTGAAGTATGTTACCTCTTGCAAGCAGTGAATCATTGGAAAGTTTAGATACATTCTCAAACCTAGTTTGAGCAATAGTATCCCTCATGGTTTCTTGGCACCTGGGACCACCACCTGAAGTAGTTCCTAGGGAACTAGATTCATTAGGTGTTACCTTGGACTGGGTGTTTGCCCTCACCAAACTGTCACCCAACTCCTTATAGACGGCCTCATCTACAACATTGTCACTAGGATCACTAGGCTGAGGTACCTGAGTTTCCTTTCTTTTAGGCTTCCTAGGTTTTGTATCTTTTGAGGTTGAGATGATGATTCAATAATGGTGGGTGTATGATGGGGATCAGTTGGAATTGCTGAACCTTCACCCAATTCTGCTTGGTTTTATACCACCATTGTTGGAAATAAAGGTGTTACTCTACCAGAAAAACCTTTTCCTACCCTTCTCATATTTGCAAAAATCTTTTTAGT
>BQNB010155754.1:0-15354 GCA_026074375.1 Tanacetum coccineum
ACTATGAGATATGATTGTATGAGATGAGATCTGTGTGTTATCAATGTCATCTCTCTAATGTCGTAGGGTTCCTTTTATAGATCAAGGATAAACCCTAACAGGCTTACAAAACGCGTAAATTATAATACATATCTTTTCCTACAATATCTCATACATATCTCTTAAACGGTACTAACTATTTTGTACTAACGGTACTAACTATCTGAACAGTACTTAACATTTTGTACTTTTAGTACTAACTATAACTAGCGGTACTAAGTATAGAACTAACGGTACTAAGTTAGGAATACACAATTCCCAACAGTTATTTAGATAACGATTTCCAACAAAAAATGCCCTGCGCAACATCAAAAGAGGACCAATATCACCCGACACATACTCTTATGCGACATCCTCGGGGTACTCATCATAAACAAGGGCAGAATCCGAAATCGGGGAAGAAGCCGAAATCGGGTCAGAATTCGACTCTTGAGCCTCCGTAAAAAGTCCACGATTCACAGGTTTCGGATTTCGACAATCTGATTCCCGATGACCAAACTCGCCGCAATTAAAACAGCGCAAGCCTCCTCTGGGATGCCCTTGAGGGACGTTGGGAGGACCACGAGTAGGGGTAGGGGTCTGGGGGCAGCCTGGGAGCGAGGTGTTGGGGCAGAAGATCCTGTAGCGCCAGCTGAAGGGGGTGTTGGTGAAACCCACCAGGTTTACGACGATTCAACTGTTTTTCTGCCTGAGAATCACGTTGATGCGCCTTACCAACTGTTAACGGATCAAACTCTTACTTATAGTCCATAACGGATCAAACATATTAATGAACATTCCTGAGACTGGAGTTAGTTTGTAAGACGAAAAGATCCAGCCAACCGCCAATCTCCAAAATATAGTGATTCTGTTTACCAACTTAAAAAAATAAAGTTGATTCATTGAGTTCAAGCCCGCTCTGGTCGCGCGCAAATTGGGGACCTCATATGAATGATGTCTATGTTGTGTACTCATCAACATATCGAGTTCCCTAACAAAGATATTGAAAAAGAAGCTGTTTGGTTACAAGTATCTCTCTAAAATTGTTTCAAGGGTTATGAAGTCCAGATCTAGCATGTTTCTTGTAACTTTTCCCAACTTGATGATTCTTAGAACTCTACCGCTATTGCTGAACACGAATCTGTATTCAAACTGTTTCCATCCAAAGCAATATTGTGCTTAGTTATCTTAAGTAGAACGAATCGCGACAACGAGGCACATCATTACGTCATTGGGACATTCTTGAAATTCCAGAATTTCATTTTTTTTTAACACTACCCAGCCCTTTGGGTAAAAGGCCAATCAATATAGGAGTCCTCTTGGTTTGATGCAAGAGCCAAGCGAAAGTTTAGAATAAAGTATGTAAAAATGTAGATATTGGGGCGGTTAGTTATGGGGTTACAAAAGTTGGGGGGATCGGTGGTGGTGTGGTTCTCGACCTTGAAACTCTGCTCTCAAAACGTTGTTCGGAAGAATGTTCAGGAGAAGGAGTTGAGAGATCTGTTTTTGAGCGACAAATCCCAATCGGGGTTCTGTTAGTATTTTTTATTGCGTTTTTTTTTGTTTGTCTTTATTCTTTTTTTGTTTTTTTGTGGGTGTTTTTTTTTTTTGTTTGTTTTTGTCCGGTTGTAACAGTTCACATCGTCCTATGACGTGTTTATTTTTTTGTTCTTTGTACGTCTGGACAAATTCATTTTCATCCCGTTCAATACAATCAATAATATTCAAACTTGTCGCTGGGCTGAGGCTATGATCAAGTTTTGCATGGCGTAAGTTAGTTGGGTAGTGGCAATTTTTTTAGGGCATTAGGCTTAATTCAACAAGAGGGAACATTCATCAGCCATGCACCATCCTGGGCAACTCGTGTGAGCGGTGGTTTCTCGGCTTGGGTTGGTAGATTAGTGGCGGATCAATCTGTTTTATGGTTGGGGCGGCACTCCATCATATACTTATCCTTATCATTTGGGGGGCGGGGCATATGGCCAATCGGATGGCATAAACTAGATGGGCTACTCGTCACGTCCGATCTTAGAGTTTGTTACACCATTTCTGTCATTACGATGCGTTTTCCGTCATAAGATATGATACACAGCTAATGCTAGGCGTTTGTAAATTACAATGTGGAGAACAAAACGGATACAGGGAACAACACGAAGAAAAGAATTAAATCAGAATAAATTTCAAAACTAATAGTTGTATTGATTTTTTGAGGGTAAAGAAAAACCTCGACTCCATTTTTTTTTTAATGATCTACATAAAAATAAAAAAATAAATGACCCCTAACCTAAAATAACATCCAAGAATAGAAGTCTTTTTTTTTTTTTAAATGGGGTGGTGTATGTGTAATTTAAAGTGTTTTGTTTTTTGTGGTAAACCTTTTTAAACTATAGAATGTTAAAATAAATTTTGTGAAAAACCAAAAACAAAAGTTCCTCTTCCCCCTTTAAAAACTTTAAAAATATGACCCAAAACAGTCCAATCCCACACCAAATAAAAGTGATAATCTTCAAATGATGATTTTAACCCTCCTAAACGGACCCTCCATCCCCATGGTCCATAACTTTGGACACTTTCACGGAAACTTACCGATTTAACGATTTTGTCTTACTTGATTATTCTTTATTTTAACCTATTTTTTCTTTCTCTAGTGCCAACTTCTTGCCAAAAATACTTGAATTCCCCTTTCTCGAATGAAACTACATCAAATATATACATTTAGTGATCAGTCTAGTTTTTGATTGGTTTTCTTGTATACCCTTTTTAATTGCTCTATCCACCCTCTTGTTGTTTGTAACCTTATCTAGCTCCTATGTTAGTTTTCTTTCTTTTAATGCATTACGTCTTCGAGGAGTAAAAGGAAAAAAATAAAAAGAATAAAAAACATCTTAACGGATTTTTGCAACAAGGTATAGGGGGAAGATCTTTATTTAGACCAGCGTCGTAACTTATTACTTATTTGTTTATATTATTTTTTGCTTATGTTTCATATGCTTATTTTTGGGCTTTTTTTGAAAACTTTTCAGCTTATGGTAAGCTGCTTTTATGTTTTAATTCTAAATTATTTGAAGCCGGGTGAAAATAGTTCTTAATTATAAGTAAAATTGTTCAATTTACCTAACAAAAAAGTGAGTAAATAAGCTTATGAAACAAAATAACCAAAAATTAACAAATAATGCCATATCCGATATGATTTTATTGTTTATCTTGAGAATTAGATAGCGGCCTTAAAGAAGCTCCCCTTAAAGTTTTTTTTGTTTTTAGGTTTTTTTTTTTAAATTCAACATCAACCCATTTAATAATAAAATTATCTTATTGAATTTGTTGAATTTGTTTTGGGTTATCTTATTCATCGGCACCATGATGCCACCAAACATATAATTAAGCTAACAGTGTTTTTTCATCCTAAAATTGACTGGGATTGGCAATCAAAACTTATCCTTCTAAAAAATATGAAATATCCAAAGATAGAAGAACTCCTTGACATAAGGTGTCTTCGTTTTTTTTTTTAGTTTGGTAGGCGGGAAAATGAGGGGACGGAGAATAATGAAAGGGGAAAAATGAATGGTGAAAACAAGACAATGTTCAATTGAATGGAAAATAACGACGTTATATTAATAAATAAATAGTGTAATGATTAATGATTTCATTACCATTATTTTAATAATACGTTTGGTTTGTTTATTTTATGATAAGATGTAATGAAATCATGATTTAAAAATAATGTAATGATTCATTACCATTATTAATCATGTTTGGTTTGTATGATAAGACGTAATGGAATCATGATATATATACTAAAATGCCCATTAATGATAGGAAGTTTATTTAATATGGTTAGTTAATGGTGGAGTTTTATGTAATTTTGATTCCATTACAAGATGTAATGAAAAAAAAAGTAGGAGACCCCTAAGGAATGATTTTGGTGTAATGGGTCATTCCTTGTAATGAATCATTATATTTCATAAATGTAAACAAACAATATTTTGTCATTCCATTGTAATAATCTTTTTCATTCCCCCTTTAATTGCAACATACCAAACACTACGTATGTATTTTCAAATTATAAATCAGCTGCATACTTTTACATTTAACTCATTACGAACGAAGTACATTTTTTTCTTCCTTTCATTATATTATTATGTGTACATTTTTTTCTTCCTTTCATTATATTATGTGTATCGACGTATCGTATTTAGCACGTTATCATGACGAATTAAATGTAAAAGCACAATGTTACTTTATAGCTTTTACCATTTTATAATTTGTTACTATGGAGTATTCATCATTTTGTCGTGGTAATTATTCCATCCGAAACAACTTTTGATTCAGCACAACATACCTCTGAATTTAAACTTATCTGTGACTTAAATCCATATATATTTGACACATACTTGATTCAACACCAATTACACTTGAGGTTGAAATAACATTTGGCTTCAGATTTCTACTCTCCAAATATCCACAAAACCACATGAACTTAGTTTAATAAACCTTGGTACCCAATACGCATATTCATCAAAATTACTCCACATATTGTTGTTCCTACTTAGTTAGTGAACAATAACTACAAAGTTAACTTAACTAACTCATGGCTTGCATGTAAAGTAAACAATTTGTTCTTTGAAAAGGTTTTGTGTAAACAATTATAACAAATAAGTACAAGACACAAAAATAACTTTTCAACGTTTAACTCTTTTATTAAGAATTATACCCCATTGTATGCGGAACTACAATGGGGATTGAATGACAATGTGTGTGTGATCTCCTCACTAATAACTTTGCTTAAACCTAAAGTGTTAAAAAAAGTTAACTGCTATGCTAACCAACTAAGCTTGCTCAGGGACTTAGTAGATTGGGAGGAGTAGATGTGTGTTTGTGAAAGATACGACTTTGAATGCACAAACTTAACATCTACTCCGTTACAAGAGTTCTATTTATACTACTTAGGTAGGGTCACACCTACATGGGTGTTAAGCACTTATCTCAGATCTAATATACTAGTACATTTTGTACAGCCTTATCTTTATTACAATACCTATTCTAGGTATGGGACAAATGCTCTTTCCAAGTTTCAGTGCTGACATTGAAACTTGTCTTATACCCTTTCCAAGATAAGTTGACTTCAGGAGATAAGAGCTTGGACTTATCTACTTTCAAACTATCCCACCTATTCTTCAGTGTCTTGCCTTCAGGGTCTTCTAGTTGTTAGAGATCGTATGGGGTTCAGTGAGTGTATTGCCATAACTCAATGAACCCATCACCTTCTTCTTTGGATCAGGCTTCATTCACTGAGTACCGCCTCACTGAATGCTAGAGTCTTTCTTGTAGACTCAGGCTGCGCATCTTGAAGGTAACTCACTGAGCAACTATTCACTCAGTGACCTTGAATTGTTAATGGATATTTACACTTAGGTTATTTTGTATTCAAATCCCAAGTAAAAGATCAGTAAGCAATGAAATTGGACCAACAATCTCCCCCTATTTGGATATAAATATAGCCTAAGTGTTTATCAGTGTGAGTGAGTAAATACAGCTTCTTCTCATACTGAGTCTGGAAAGCAATTAAGGGATACTTGTAACAAAAAATACATTCATTGATCAATTACAAGGTCCTATTATCTATTACAAAAGATAACATAAAACTTCATCATAAGTACTCAGTCCATCATGTATCCAAGAGCTTCCAGCTTGACTTTCTTTGACTTGAGCTTTTCTTGGTCAGGGTGTTCAATAATGAGTTTCCTCATACTACTACACAAAAGGCTATAAACACCCCCCCTCCAAAAAAGATTGGTTATGTAAAACCCTATCTCTAAGACAAAAAACTAGTGGGAAGGGAATGAATGGAAATAGGTTTTCTTGAAAAAACTAGTTTTCATAATAGAAATCGTATAAAAATTGGTTTTTTGGGGTGCAAACCACTCTTTTTACACAATCAAAGACACTGGTGTGTAGGTAACAACATGTCTCTATTTATTTATGTTACAGACACCATTTTATATAAAACAACCGGTCTTTTTTGACAATCAAATACACTGGTATGTAGGGTCCATAAATAGTTGTTTATTGAACCGATTTTGATTGGTTAGTTTTGTGTAGGTGTGTGCAAAATTCGAGTGTCATATGAAAAAATTAAAATCAAACCACATCTAAAAATATTCAAATCGGACTTGTAACCGAACTGAATTTGCCAAAAACGAATCGAGTTAAATATTTGATTTACGGATTGAACATAGTTTTGATTTTCTTTCTATTTATCCCTCTTTTTGTCAAATTCAAAAAGAATGATCGTCAAATTGTTGTATAAAGAAAGAGGTCGACGATATCAAGACTTCCCCTTGATGTATGCTCCCCCTCGTTTGGGTCACCAAGGAATCGATCTTATAAAAATTGTTTGCTACAAAACAAAGTTAGAGGTACAAGTGCAAGACAAATATCTTTCAACAAGTAGCTCTCATAGCAATTCATGCAAGTTAAACCATAAAGTGGCTTCATTCATTACTTAATAAGCTCATACAAGAAGCATTGATTTCAATTAAAGCTAAATACGAGATAAGACGAATTCATACTATAATTGTATGAATCATTACAAGATAAAGTATATAAGCATAAAATAAAGACATATTAAGGCATAGAGCTACACTAGTAGATTCTTGAATTGTAGAAGATGTCGTAATCAAAGATGGATGGTCAATTATTTAGGTAGATTAATCATATGAGAATGATTAATTAAAGAGGGAAAAAGATGAGGTTGGTGGCACATGTTTAGGAGGGGTACGAGTTTGAGGTATGAGACGGGTGAGAAGAAAGTGAATGAAGTTGATTTCATTTCTCAAGAAGTGGAATTGGTGTCTAGAATATTTGCAACAATGACTAAAACTTGAGTGAAATTCAACTTGAGCATGAGAAGAAGGATGAATTGGTTGCGGTGGTGGTGAATGTGGTACATGAATGTAGGTATTGGATGGGTTAATGTGTGAATCAAGGATGGTGGAGATGTTGTCAAGTTGGTTGATCATTTGATCTCTTAGTGGATTGTATGATGGTGGTGAAGGAGATTGAAAATGGACTCTTTGAGGAAGTGGAGGTGAGTCTTTTTAGGAAGAAGGTGTTGATTTTGGAGTGGATGTCTTGCGTTTCCATACTTGTCTTACCGACATTCTTGGTTTTATAGAGAAGTTTGGATGGTGGTTTGAGTAAGACATTGGTGGTGAGAATGAGGATGATAATGATAAGAAGTTGGTGATGGTGAATGAAGAGGAAGTGATGAGTTAATAAAGAGAAGTAATAAATAAAGAGTGGCAAAAGCCATCGGTGTGAGTGACAAAGAAGTGCAAGGGTGGTTGGGCTGTAATCAGGGAAATGCCAGCATGTTTAGATTCCAAAAAGTGTTTGTTAAAATGCAGAAATTATAGCTAGGCCTAGATGGGATAGTGGTCAACTGCATAGAAATTTAGGGGGTCACACTAGAAGAATCCGTGACCTCTGGTGGCGGTCCCTTAATTACCTGGCGGTCCTATATATATTGGGGGGCCGCCCAGTATTTTAGGGGGCCGTTTTCTGGAGACAGAAAACTTTTTCCAGAATTTCTTGATATGCTTGTATTTAAAATTTTCTAAATTTCCCTTTTTCAGTCAATCATATCTCATCATGAATCATCTAATACTTATTATCCAACTTCACAATATCAACTATCTTGAGTTCTATGAGGGAAGCATATGTAGGCAAAGAGTCTATCGAGGTGCATGCAAGCATTGGTTTAGGATGATAAAATCGAAAGATCTTCATGGCAAGCTAAGTTTCCCATACTAAGTACTAATTTACTAACGTGTAGCATAAGATTAAACACCTAAGCATAATAGATTAGTAAATAATATATATAATAATGTCATAAAGCAATTTCCCTTATTGCTCACTTCTTTATGTTTCTCAACAACCTTCTAAGACTTTTTCCGATTGACCTTACTCCACCATGTTACTCATCTCGTAATTATACTTGACGGTTAATGATTTTGGTTTGGCGGGTGTAAAATGGTTCAAGGTGAGGGTCAATGTTAGATGGGTTTTGAAAGACTTGAGGAACTTGATTGGTTAAAGAGTTGACATACAGAATGGGGGAAGGAGTGCTTGCACGCGAGGTCCCTTCATCATTCCCATCGTTATCATCATCGTTGAGATGAGATGAGGATGGATGATCGAAGGCGGAAGAAGAAAAAGTGGAATGACGACCTCTTCTTATGCCACGATCTCTTCTGGGTTTTCGCTCTAGTTGAGCGGCAAGAGGAGTCATGACACGATCGTACAAGACATAGGTCTCAATTTCCAATTCAGGATTTTCCCTAATGATGAATTTAAACAATCGAGTTAATAACATACCATAGGGTAGAATTAACCTCTTTTGTATAGTAACCCACTCCATTCGTTTTGCCATGAAATAGGCAAGGTTGAATCTTTCAGAGTGTACGACACAATAAAGCATATAACAAAGACATGCAGGAACATGATCCCGATTACACCCCAGACAAAAGATGTTTTCCTAGATGATTTCCTCTCACGGTTTCAGGTTTGGCTCAATTTCACGAGTTAGAACTTGATATTCAAGAACATCAATTTCTTCCTCATGACGGATGCGACGAACTTGACCATCTCGATCAATACGAATAGACGAAATGATGTCCTCGATGGAAGGAAGGTTGGTTTGATATGAACCATCCGAAGGGATACCATATTCCAACTCATCAAGTCTCCATTTATCGGTAAAGACACACGCACCTTCACAAGGTATATCAAGAATTTGAGCAAATTCTTCAAGAGAGTAAGAGAAGAATTGATTTTGAATAACAAATTCCTCAAACATTTGACCTTCATCAGAATAACTGACTCGATATTGACTATAAAACGCGAGAATGAAGCGAGGACAAATGTGTTCATTTATTTCAATGAGACACTCAAACTTGACAAAATGGAACAAAGATCTAACATAGTTTAGATCCGCAAAGTTGTCAGTAACCACCCGACCCTCATGAATGTAACGACTTTAAGGTCTCTTAGTTTTTCTTTTATAGATATACGGTATTCATGTGATATCATTGGTATGTAGGCTCTTGTATTTTTATGATCTTCGGATGACTTACGAGGCATGATTTCCTAAAACAAAAAAGCGAAATCACATTTTATTATCGTTTCACTTGTAGTTGGTTTTGTACTTTGCTTCTAGTGTGTGTCTAGATGTAACAAATGTAGAGTAACGATTAACTCGACCTAAATATAAAATTCTAAGAGTTATCCCAAACGCTCATTAATTTGATTTTTCTCATCCAAACAAGTCAAAAAATTCATGAGTTATGTATCTCAAAATTTGTTCATGAGATCATTATGCATGTGTTTGAAAACATTTTTGGGTTGGATTAACAATGCATAACAACAATTTTATTATGTTCCTAATGTGAGTGATTTGAAAATAAAATTTGGGGTTTTGGTTCGAAATCAATTTTTCAACAAATTCACTAATGTATGCAAATCATATATCTACGGGAAGCATATTAGTTATACATTGTAGCCTAGTACTCTTAATTGTACAAAATTAAAAAAAAACAAAAATCCCTAATTTCAATTTTTGGTGTTCATCATGAACCCTAGACTCAAATTGACAGAAAATAGATGAAATGACTTACAATTGATGATCTTTGTGATATTATGATTGATTATTAGTGTTGATTTGATCTTCAATTGATGTTTAAATGGTTGATTTTGAGTTTTGGTGGGTTTTGAGTCGTGTTCGTCAATGGCAGCAGGTAAGGGGGTGTTTGTTTTTTTTGTTTTGAATTTTTTTTGTTTAAGTGTCCCATTTTGTGACTTGCTGGTGGCGGTCCCATATTTACCGACGGTCCCAAATATATTAGGGGGCCGCCTATATGGGGGCTGCCCTCAGTCAAGGGTTTTGAACTTAGTTTTTAACAAAAATCTTACGAAGACGAGTGACATTTTAATTTGCATTTCACGAATTAAATATGCTTAAAGTACTTTGGATGAAGTATTTAAGTTGTCACGACACAGAATAGAACACGAACTAGAATTGAGATGGAAGAAAGAGAAGCGGACTGAGATGATTTATGGAATGTGTTTCATCATTCCTAAACCAAGACGTAGATAGTTAAACGATTCACGTTTAAGGGGTTTTGTAAGAATGTCGGCGATGTTGTCGATGGACGGCACTTTTTCGATTGAGATATGTCCTTTCTGGACATTATCACGAAGAAAGTGGTGGAGTATTTTGATGTGTTTGGTCGAGAATGTTGCACCGGGTTTTTGCTAAGGTCAATCGCGCCTTTGTTGTAGCACATGATGGGAACATTTTCGAGTCGTACATCGTAGTCGATGAGATCTTGTTTCATCCATAGTGCTTGTTGACATGCCTTTCCGGCGCTTACGTATTCGGCTTCGATAGTGGATATAGCAAGAGCGGTTTGTTTCTTCGAGAACCACGATGTCAAACAACAGCCCACGAACGTACAAATACCGCTAGTGCTCTTTCGGTCTACATAATCTCCCGCATGATCAAAGTCGGCATATACTACGGTTTCTATGCCGGTCCCCTTAGGATATCATAATCCTAAGTGCGTAGTGCCTTTAATGTATCAGAAGATACGCTTAACCGCTTCAAGGTGAGAGGTTTTGGGAGCCTCTTGGAAGCGGGCACAAAGGCAGACACTAAACATGATATCGGGCCTACTTGCCGTTAGGTATAATAGACTACCTATCATGCCTCGATACTTGGTACTATCTACCGACTCACACTCTTCGTCTTTCGTGAGTTTAGTATCGGAGGACATAGGGGTTTTCATTGGTTTAGAGTCTTCTAGACCAAATTTCTTAAGCATTTCTTTAATATACTTAGATTGATTAAAGAATATACCGTCTTCCATTTGTTTAATTTGTAATCCAAGGAAGAAGTTAAGTTCACCCATCATGCTCATCTCGAACTCGTCATGCATGATTTTGGCAAATTCATCACACATGTCTTGACAAGTCGAACCGAATATAATGTCATCGACATATATTTGAACAATGATGAGATTTGAACTTTTCTTCTTAGTAAAAAGAGTGTTATCTACCATTCCCATTTTATATTCATGTTTAATAAGGAAAGCTTTTAATCTATCATACCAAGCTTTGGGTGCTTGTTTAAGACCATATAAAGCTTTCTTTAGTTTATAAACATGATCCAGTTTTTCAAAGTCAATGAATCTTGGAGGTTGTGCCACGTATACCTCCTCATTGATAAAACCGTTTAGGAATGCACTTTTTACATCCATTTGGAATAGTTTAAAGTCTAAAGCACAAGCATAAGCTAATAGTATCCTAATTGACTCAAGTCTAGCAACTAGGGCATAAGTTTCATCATAATCGATGCCCTCTTGTTGATTATAGCCTTGAGCAACTAACCTAGCCTTATTTCGAGAAACAATACCGTTCTCGTCTAACTTATTTCTAAACACCCACTTAGTTCCTATAATTGTCATATTCCTAGGTTGTGGAACTAACTCCCAAACATCGTTAGCAATGAATTGATTTAATTCTTCTTGCATAGCGACTATCCAACTATCATCCGTTAAGGCTTCATTCACGTTCTTTGGTTCTATAGTTGATATAAAACAAAAGAAGTTACTTTGGTTTTGGGCTTGTGATCTAAGGGTTCTTTGGTTAAGGTTTCCTATGACATTTTCTAATGGATGGTTCCTAGATTCCTTAATATTGACTATTTCGTCAATCTCTAAAGTTTCATCCATAATGTCATTTTCTAGGTTTTTCTTTTCGGTAACCTTAATTGCTTCTTCTTCATCTAAGTCATCATCCACCAAGGGTGATGTCTTAGAGGGTGGAGGAGTTTCATCGAATGTCACGTTAAGTGATTCTTTGACTTTCCTAGTGTGTTTGTTTAGAATGATGTAGGCTTTACTATTTTGAGAATAACCTAAAAAGATACCTTCGTATGACTTTGGGTCAAACTTTGTAAGGTAGTCTTTAGTGTTTAGAATGAAGCACTTGCTTCCAAACACTCTAAAGTAATCTAATGTAGGTTTCCTACCTCTTAAGAGTTCGTAGGGTGTTTTTCCTAAGATGGCTCTAATTAGGATTCGGTTGAGAATGTATGTTGAAGTGTCTACTGCGTTACACCAAAACTTTTGTGGTAACGATTGCTCATTCAACATAGTCCTACTCATTTCTTGAAGTGTCCTATTTTTCCTTTCAACCACACCATTTGATTGAGGAGTGCGTGGAGCTGAGAAGTTATGTATAATACCATTGGCATTACAAAACTCTCCAAATTGCACCTCATTATCAAATTCCCTACCGTGGTCGGTTCTTATTGACACTGCTGTAAATCTAATTGGGGTTGAGTTTTGATCTTCTTACTAAATTTTTGAATTGATACGAAATGCTTTGTTTAATCCTTAAGGAATCTAGTCCAAGTATATCTAGAAAAGTCATCTACTATGACTAAGGTGTAGCGGTTTCCTTCGTAACTCTGTACGGCGGATGGCCGAAGAGATCCATATGAAGGAGTTCTAAGCATCTAGTCGTTGAGACTATATTCTTAGCCTTATGACTAGCATGAGCTTGCTTTCCAATTTTGCAAGCATCACAGAAGTGTTGATCAAACTTAAGCTTAGGTAAGTTTCTAACTAATTCCTTAGATGCTAACGATTGAATGAGACGCATATTTGCGTGACCTAATCTCCTATGCCACAACGTGGAGTTTTCATCAATCGTTGCTAGACAAATTTTGTCTTTAGGCTCATTTCCTAATTTCATCACATATAAGCCTTTCTTCCTAATACCTCTACCTATGACCTTACCATCCTTAGTAATTTCACTATCATGTTTAGAGAAAGTTACTCTACACTTATTATCACATATTTGTCCTATACTTAACAAGTTAAATCTTAAGTTATCTACATGCTCTACATTATCTATTTTGAGAGTCATTTGAAATCGTACCTTTGCCAATGATGTTACCGTGAAGATTGCTACCAAAAATGACATTACCTCCGTTGTATGCCTTGTAGCTTGAGAAGAGCTTTCGGTTACCCGTCATGTGTTTGGAGCATCCGCTATCCTTTATCCACTCATCAGGTTCCAAGTCGACTCCAAGGCATATCTATTTATATAAGGCAACACCTCAAACATTTGGTCCCCAATATCTCATGGGTCCAAAGTTGTTAGTGCTAAACATCCCTTGCATTTGATGCAATTGGTTGGGATGTGGAAATGGAAGACACATTTCCCATGGCATGTAACTTTGTCGTGGGAAGTTGTTCCAAGTTACAGGAAAACCACGAGGTTGATTTTGTCGACCAATGTTTCTTTTTGGTTGCGTGTTTTTATGCGATGATATTGGTTTATGGACTCTTATATGGTCGGTGGGAGTTTTTGATCTAAAATTTGGTTTTGAAAATCCAACTCTAGGTTTTGACAATGGCTTATAGAATTGTTTAACTTCATTATCACTAGCAATGGGAACTCTTACATTGTTTACTATTATGTGTTTTGGTCTAGGACCCAAAATAGATTTTTGAAAAGACACACTTTTCTCAGATCTAGGTGTGGTTCCTGGTGGCGATCCCAATAAATGCTTTGGGGGCCGCCTGCACATTAAGGGGGCCGCCCATATTTATGGGACCTCTATCAGGGGACACCTTTTTCTGAGCTTTCACAAATTTTATTTCCTTAGTTCTACTAGATGATGTTTCAAATGAATTAAACCCTAAACCTAACTTTTCACCGGAGGGTTTTTGATTATTTATCATTTCATTTAAGCAATGTGTGCTCTTTTCAAACTTGGTTAGTTTAAGAGCTTCCTCTTTGAGCTTTTCATTTTCAATTTTAAGCATATGACATTGGCTACACATTTCGAGATCAACTTCCTTGTTTTTCTCGAGTTTTGACACTTTTTTCGTTTAGAGAACTAATTTCCTTTTCTAAGCTGCTCTAGTGGCTTTTAGTCTTTTTTTTTTGGGGGGGCCTAATGACTTGAAAATGTATCTACTTGTCATTTTTGTTATTGTAAGTCGCCATATTTTTTTTTGTTAATTGTTATGATCCAACTTGAAATTCGACTATTTATGTAGTCTGTTTCTCTCATTTGACAAGTTAGTCCATTTAACTAACGACAGTTGCAACGTTAAGTCTGTATGCATAACGACTGTTTGCAATTAACGCAAAATTCTAGTATGTTACAAAATATATTTTTCAAGTTATTTTAAACATATTTCTCGGTTTTTACACACATTTTATACATGGTTTATACACGTTTTTTATTTCGGTTTCAGTTTACGAGCAATAATAAAAAGAATTAAAAAAAATTAATAAATTTAATTTTTTTTATTATTGCTCGTAAACTGAAACCGAAATTAAAAAAATTAATAATTTTTTAAATTTTATATTATTCGCTTGTAAACTGAAACCGAAATAAAAAAATTTAATTTTAATTTTTTTTTATTATTGCTCGTAATGAAAACCGAAATTAAAAAATTTAATAAATTAAATTTTTTTTTTATTATTACTCGTAAACTGAAACCGAAAATTTAAAAAAAAATTAATAATTTTCTTAATTTTTATTAATTATTGCTTGTAAACTGAAACCAAAATTTAAAAAAAAAATTTAATTTAATTTTTTTTATTATGCTCGTAAACTGAAACCGAAATAAAAAAATTTTTTTTTTTTTTATTATTGCTTGTAAACTGAAACCGAAATAAAAAAAATTAAATTTTTTTTCTTTATTATTGTTCGTAAACTGAAACCGAAATAAAAAAAATTAATTTTTTTAAAAGTTGATTCGTATAAAATAAAATTTAAGAAAAAATTACACTTTTCGTCCCTATGGTGGTGACAGGAGCAAAAAGACGCAAATACCCCTATAATTATTAGACTTAACGAGAAAACTTAACGACCATCCAAAATAGGGACGACCACTGTTACTAGTTTCATTTTTAGGGAGTACCAGTGTATTTAAAATGAAATAGGGACGAAACGTGATGTTTGGTATAAACCATAGGGACGAAACGTGTAATTTTTTCTAAACTTATATAAGCCCACAAGCCTCAAAATAAGCCGGAAAATTGGGGCTTATGAAATATAAGCTGAAATCAAATAAGCTCATAAGCCCACATATAAGCTTAAACAAACACCCCCTTATGGGCTTATCCCCATAAGTTTAAAAATAAGCTGGAAAATTTTGGCTCGTGAAATATAAGCAGAAAACACAGATAAGCTCATAAGCCCACAAATAAGCTTAAACAAACACCCCCGAAATTAGTCATAAATATTTTATA
>BQNB010155755.1:3924-15354 GCA_026074375.1 Tanacetum coccineum
TTAAAGCTGGTCATGTTCGGGTTCTTCATGTTCCATCTCGTTTTCAGTATGCTGATATCTTCACCAAAGGTCTTCCCTCAGCTTTGTTTGAAGATTTTCGCTCCAGTTTGAGCGTACGGCCTCCTCCCGCTCCAACTGCGAGGGCGTATTAGTCAACATTAAAAGTCAAGTCAACATTCAAACATTCAAGTCAAGTCAAGACATTTATTAGTCAAGACATTTATTAGTCAAGACATTTATTATTCATTAATATGTATTAGGCCTAAGCTCATGGTAATCATTCCAGAATGTTCTCTTTTATCCTATATATATAGGATAGTTGTTATCAATGATAATCAAGGAATAAAATTAGCTCTCAATAGACATAAAGATCCTTGCACCATAGCCATCATACCTATAAATCAAAAGAAAAATTAAATTCACAACATGGAACAAAAGGGTATAAACCCAAATGAATAGCAGAACTTTTAGACGTGAGCTTAAAAATTATTACACAAGGATTTCCACTTGCTTCGTTGATAGTAAGAAGTTCCTCTGATACGTTTAGGTAGTCTGCAAAATATCTCTCACGTGACAAGAAACCATATAGAGGTATAAGCGAATAAAAAAAAAAGCATTTATCCTAATGAGCAAGCCATTAGAATAAACTGAAGAATGACAACTGATTAGTGAGTAAATGATTGCTAGCATTGAATGCATACCTGTAATAAGTGATTTGTCTAACCTAAGCCATCGATTGTTCTAAGTATATCACCAATCTGAAATCAGCATAAAGCGATGTCTACAACCTTTTACAATTATGATATATACCAATGATTGAGCTTTTCATCTGTAATGCAGTTCTTTGATAAAGACCAACTCTTCGATTTCAAAAACTCTATGCGTGAAAATGGTGACATGGACATTGGCACTATACACGCTGATCTTTACGTAACAACAAACTCATTGTACTTGAGATGGATACCTTCCATTCAATGTTCTGAAAATTGGAAAGCAGTTACTTTGTAAGTCAGGATTTTGTGAGTTGGGATTGCTCACTGCAGACAACAAGGATGTGACGGAAGGTGGACTTTACGGCAAAATTTGTTCCATCGCTTCTTCTCTATTCTATGTATCATTGCCACAAAAAAATCAAAAGCAACAAGTAACAGCAGTTCGACATGTCCATTTAATCGGCAAAAATTATCACATTTTTATCGTCATGCAAATGTCATTGTAATGAAACTAAGAACAACATAATATTAAAATACGTTACGCTTACATTGGAAGATAAAGAAACGTCTAAAAGGTGAAACCAGCTACAACAATAAAAATTATCAAGATTTTTTGTTAACCATTATCTAAGCTATAATATTTATGACATAACTATGTACTTATGTATCGAGGTACCCGTTTTCTGCTTGAGAATCTTGGATTGCAGTTTCAACCACTAAAATGTTTCAGTATTCAAATGTATGCCTGCTAGATCACTTGAAACCTTTTGGCTCATAATTGCGAGTGCAAGCTAGATAAAAAAAAAAAAGGTATTCGGGGGGGGGGGGGGTGGGGGGGGGACCCCCGCATGGCTACAACACTTTAGACTATGAGAATTGGACGGGGTGGCATAAATAGGCGGCTCAACTAGGTCTTAGATTACAAAGGTAACATAAACATAACCCTAATGGACCCTAAGCCCACAGACCAGGCTTGGGCCGACTAACTTAATCCATCTAATATATTAGGTGGATTAAGTTAATCGGTCCAAGCCCGGTTTTTGGGCATAAGGTCCATTAGAGTTTAGGTTATCATGTCTTTGTAATTTATAAATAGTGGTTAATAATTAAGTTACACCTATGGGGTTTTCATTGTCTAACATGGTATCGGAGCGGATTTGATACTCCGACCTAGGTATCTATGTTGAGCCGCCTCCCCTAACCATCATGTCAAACCCTAGCCACCACCCTTTAACCCTTAGAAAAAAAAAGTTATTCAAAGCATCTAACTGATGCCGTATAATTTTATCCAAACGTTTTTGTTTTTTACATTCTTTTTTTTATCATCAAAGCCTCAAACACAGCCATGTATGACTATGTGATGCTATATCTCTTTTTTATTTTCTTTATTTCTAGTTTTGGTTAATGCCGATGTCTTGGTGTTTGATAAAAAAAGGATACTTTGGTTTATCCGGGTCCGAGATACTTTGGTTTATCTCGTATAAAAAAAATGATATTTTGGTTTATCATGGTTCGGGATACTTTGGTTTATCCCGTATAAAAAGAGAAGACTTTGGTTTATCCTGGGTCAGGATACTTTGGTTTATCTCGTATGATACATTGGGTTATCAGTTCATGACTTTCTGTTTTGAAGATCAGTCTCCGCTTGATGTCGGCTGTCTTTATCAAATAACTAGTTATTGATTTAATGTATTATTTTGTTTTCTGCTCTAGTCCGAGCTTTTGCGATTTTGTTGCTCAGACTGCGGAGGAGTATTAGATGGATTAAGTTAGTTGGCCTAAGCCAGGTCTGTGGGCTTAGGGTCCATTAGAGTTTAGGTTATCATGTCTTTGTAATCTATAAATAGTTGTTAATAATAAAGTTACACCTACGGGGTTTTCAATGTCTAACAAACACGACATCGTGCTGCCCCTCCAAAATACGGGTCGATTTCACCCATCATGATCTGAACGCAATAGTATCTTTATTGCCTATAATAAACTGAAAATAGATTCATAAACAAGAATGTAATATAAATAATCACTCTCACAAATATAATACGCTGATCGTGTTGCTATATCAACAAAGCGCATAAAGTATCGCCATCATATCAATTGTACTATAGCGATTGTTGTCCCAAAGATCATAGATATGTCCTGCTAAAGGTATTAGCGATGTCATTTTCATCGCTTTTAGTACTTCCTGAAACTCACTAAGTGTAGCGTTTTCACCATCCGCACATCTGCAAAGTAAAGCATACAAAATTTCATAACATTGTTTAACTAATGGAGATAACCCCAATAACCATGTTAATTCTTTTTTTAACCCATTTAGGCAACATTAAGTACCGTGTTTAAAATACAAAATGCTTCATATTGAGTTTTTTAAAGTGATAGAGTTGACTTCAAAAGTTATAAAATACAAAATACAAATTGCTTTAAAATACAAAATGCTTCATATTGAGTTTTAAAATACAAAATGCTTTAAAAGTTATAAAAAAAAGATGGTATCTGATTAGTTTTTACTTACAATAAGGTTCAAACATAAGATCCAACTAAGTTCTTGGGCTTCTTTGTTCTCAAGAAAATTGTGCTTGCACAGAAATAAGTTTTGGGATCCTATAATATTTAATGAATGCTTTACATACCATTTTTGTTAGAGCCCTAGGTGTAGTAACACCATAACACCATATTTTTGCCGTCACGTCAGCGCCACATCAGCATAACACCAACACCAACACCACTCCCCTTATCATAACACCAAATAACACCACTCACCTCTTTATTTTCATAAAACTCCCTAAACAATTATTTCATTCATTTAACAAACTAATCATTTCATTTATAATTAAACATACAAATTACATTAAAAAAACACATTACGAAATTAAAAAAAACATTACGAAATAAAAAAAACATTACGAAATAAAAAAACCATTACGAAATAAAAAAACCCCTACTCGTCTTCGTCGTCCTCGTCACTTAAATCATTTCTCATTTTGTTTTTGATTAATTGTTTTTACTTCTTGATCCAATAGGCGTCGTCGTCGTCCAAATCCTTGGTGCTAGTAGCTAGAAACCTCAACTCCTCCAACCGCATGAGTGTGCGGTCTTTTTCGGCTTGAGCTTCGAAAGCCCTTTCGGCGGCTTCCCGTTTAAGACGAAGCTTCTGCTTCATTAACTCCCCGAATTGGGTTGACGCGCTACTTCCATCGGTGCTCGCCGTGGCGTCGGATTTGGTTTTCTAGGCGGGCCGTGGTTTGCCGGCCGGACGTGGTCGTGCATCGTGACCGAATAGATCCTCTTGGGAAGCCCTAGGGACGTCTCCCGTTAAGTCAACTTGTTCGGGTGCGTCCCATTTCGGGTGGAATCTCAAAATGGCCCAAGCATCTTCTTGAGAAAATGGCCCAAAAATCCACATCGTTCTCGCCACTTTTCCCCAAACGTTTGGCCCGTTTGTACGCGGCGTTGAACTTTTGGCAATTGGTATTCAACGTATGCCGTTTGCTAGTCAACATATCCTTTGTACGTTTTTGAAATTTTTTCGAATTGAACTCGTTCAAAACCCGATACCAAAACGTTTCATGCTTTTGTGACCTTCCGACGTTATTATCCTCCGAAACGGCCACGTAACATGTTGCAAGCAATTCTTCTTCGACCGGTAGCCAACGGCCCGCTGCTACCGGCTCTTGGGGCTCGTCTTCAACATTTTTCCCCTTTTTGATTTTGTTTTCTTGCGACCGCCTTTTTTTGGCGAATCGACTTGTTGAGGTTGAGTGAGTGATTGGGAAGTTTCTGAGTTGAATGATGGTGGGTTTTGTTGTAGATCTTGGAATTCACGGTTTAGGACTTGTGATTGTTGCCATCGGAAAAAAGCTTGTTGTTGTTCTTGTTGGTATTGTTGAAACTGTTCCGGCGTCATCGACCCGGTGAGGAGATTCATAAAACCGTTGTTGGGAAATTCAGACATATTTCTTTGCTTGCTAAAAAGATGTATATTTGTATTTGAAGAGTGGTGAAATTGTATGTGAATTTGTATTTGTTAATGTGTTGTATATATAGTGAGTTGTGTGGGGGGTAAAATGATTTTTTTTTAAATTCAGCCGTTTTAGGGGTCAAAACTGAAAAAAAAAAATTAATTTTTTTTTTGAAAACTAGCCGTTAGGGGCTAAAATGAAACTTTTCAAAATTGAAGAGGAGGCGGTGGGGGCGCCGGGGGGGGGGGGGGGGGGAGGGGGGGGGGGGGGGGGGGGGGGGGGGGGGTGGGGGGGGGGGGGGGGGGGGGGGGGGGGGGGGGGGGGGGGGGGGGGTGGGGGGGGGGGGGGGGGGGGGGGCGGGGGGGGTGGGGGGGGGGGGGGGGGGGGGGGGGGGGGGGGGGGGGGGGGGGGGGGGGGGGGGGGGGGGGGGGGGGGGGGGGGGGGGGGGGGATGGGGATAAAGTAAAAATATAAACTAAGCCGTTTGAAGGGGTAAAATGATTTTTTTTTAAAACAACCCAACCGTAAAATGATTTTTTTTTAAAACTACCCCAACGTGCGTTGGTCGGCCAACGCCGGACCCAACGCCGGCAAACGGTGTAGTAACGCCGGGCAACGCAGCCCAACGCCGTTGCCGGCGTTACTACACCTAGGGCTCTAATAGTCTCATATTTATTTATATCATCTTTTTCCAATTTAACACGGTGATCTATACCTATTTCTTTTCTCTCACTATGCCTCTTCAAAATCTACGACCCATCTAGTCACTATCACTTCATAAATTAAACCCTATTAAAATCAAAAACTACGCAATTCAAATCTATAAATCTTGAAACATCAAAGATCAACCACATAAATCTAAAAAGTTTGCATTTTTCCGGTGACAATGGGTTTACCTATTTGAAGTAGAGGTGGTGGTTCCCGGAGGTGTTTTCCGGTAATATGACAGAAAACAACGATGGTTCTTAACACTGTTTTCCGGCCACGGGCAGAAGACGATGGTTGTTTTCGTTGGTTTTTTTAGGCCACATGGCAGAATACGATGGTTATTTTTTATGGATTTTTTCGTGACATGGTAGTCGATATCACCAGACATAGTGATGGCCATATATCAATTTTGATATATTATTATTAGTTTTTAGTTTTTTTAATGTCGTTGAAACCGCTGCTTTGCGCATATAACATGCTAGTTTATAAACAATATATAAAGAAAAAAATCTCAAAAATGTTGAAAGATTAAGAAAAGTATATATGAAAACCATAAACTTTTATTATTATCTTTGGTTTATAATCCATCTTATTTTCAGTCAGTTTAAATAGTGTTTAATCATTGATTTGAAAACCGGGTCTTTTATCGACTCGGTCTAGTCGCTTGGTCATCGGGTTACTGGTTGAACCGGTTCGATTACTGGGTCAACCAGTTTAAATAGTGTTTAATTAATGTTTTGAAAACCGGGTCTCTAATCGACTCGGTCGAGTCGCCTGGTCATCAGGTTATCGGTTGAACCAGTTCGACCACCGGGTTAACCGGTTTGACCACCGGGTTGTAACAATTCACATTTTCGGGTTATATTACGTCAATAAATATTCAACTATTTATATTAAACTTTTACGCGTTTACTTTTAATTTCAACCATGTAGTTACATCGCGTAAACTAAAAATAAACATTCAACGTAAACGGACATCAAACAAATAAAAGTTTACGTCAAGCAAGTGTTATATTATTTTTACGAAGATAATTATTACACTTTTCATATTTGATTTTTATTAGTTACATAAAACGTTTACGTTTCGCAATAAAATACGTTTATGCATGCATGGAAGCACCAATACCCATCTATACTTCAACAAATACTCACTCTTAAACCCAATACTTAAATTTTTTTTAAAACTTCTTCTAATAAGCCAATTTGGCCGTCCCATATAAATAACACCACAAATAATACCTTAATTCTCCACTAATGTCATTTCAAGTAATCACCATTTAGCTATTAACCATCGACCACCATCTCTTTACCTATAGGATAACCAATCTTCTTTGTGTCCTCCTCCATTCCTAGCCTTGCCCTCCTCCTAAGGAGGAGGAGAGCACTTGTACCTTAACCACTTCTATGTCCATTATTTTTCTAGGGTTGTGTAGTTCTTGCACTAAAAAAGGAGGTCCATAGTAAGCCTTATACACACACTTAACAACTAGAAACATATAAAAATCTCTCTTGTTTCTTACTCATAGCTCACGGCTCAAACTTATAACAAGAAAAGTTTCATAGTTTTTATTTTAGCAACAATACAAGCATTCAAGGTTGTTTAGGTTTGATATCTAAGATATATCAAGGGTATTTCAAAGCTAAGTTTTCATTTAAAAAAGGGTTTATACAAGAAAGAAATTAGGGTTTTCAAAGGAAGCTTGGGTTTTATTATAAGGATTTTGGGTTAAAAACTTAAGTTAGATTGTGTTTATAATCTTCACTCATTCTCACAAGGTCTAACATAAACCCTACTTTTTATAATTACATCATTTTCATACATATATAATTGTTATATTGTTAATCACCATCTAGTATTTATTTTATAAATTTTATAAAATAAAACAAGCATGTTCATAAATCCAATAAATATTCAACCATGATGAAATTATGTTTAAAATGTGTTAGAATGCAAGAACCTATTTTATACAAGTATTGGTTAATTTATAAAATTAATTGATGGATTTATTTGTTAAAAGTTTATTTATAAAGTTTATAAATTAATAATTATGAGGACATCATATTCGGACATAAAATAATGAATAAATTAGAGGACTTAAAAATACAAAAGATGTTGTATTAATTAAATTAGTGGACTTGCAGTAATTTAATTATGTTAAAACTTATAATTTTTTTTATAAAACTTATAAATCTGAACAGTTTACACATTCTATAAAAACACAAAAGTTTGTAAAATATATATAAACTTAAGATTCAATTAGTACATTTTATGACGATTCCGAATATATAAAGAACTTGAAAAATGAAGCTATAACGAAGGAGATATGATTTTTACAAGATTAAAGATATAAAAGTATTTTTATAGAAATAGTTTCGTGTTTACTGTTGCTGTACATATTTTATAAAAATTTGTGAATGTAAAAAATACGATAGATTATCTTTATACGATTCTGTGGATATAAGGAACTCGAAAACGGATGTAAAACGGGAAAGTTATTAATTTTTAAATATTTCAAAAGTTTATATAAACTTCACAGCTTTTATAAAAGCTGTGAAAACTGCAGATTTTGAAAACGGAGTTTCTGAGGGCTTTCGGGTCTGATTCGGCCAAAGTATACAACTACAAAGTTGTTCTGAATGACATTTTACTATAAGCAACAAGTTTTCGGAACCTAGAAACGTATTGATTGTGAACTAGAAATCCTAACAGTTAAATAACTCTTATATAAAAATTCTTACACTTTTATAAAAATACAATAAAGCTGTTAGGATTTTAAAAAATGGTTTACGAGTGTTTTCGAGTCCGTTTGGGCTATAAAAATCTTAAGAAATAAAATAGTATTACTTCTATAATATTTATACATGTTTTTAACTTTATAAATATTATTTTATAAAACAAGTAAACTATTTATATAATATCATTATATAGATAATAAAAATATTAAATCAAGTATTATTAACAAATAATCAATTGTTGGACAAAGATGATATTTTTACAAATACAAATACTTAAACATTTATTTTATAAGTACAATTTAAATATTGTTTCAATCTTATAAATTAAACAAAAACTTTTAGGTGGTGATATAACTCGATAAATTATATGTTGTAGTTATTCAACTACATTATACTCATACGACCTATAATTAATTAGGTTGCATTCGAATTTCCCAAGACGATTCACATATTTGATTTATATAATCAAATCATTCACTGAGGTGAGTTTATAGCCCCACGTTTTACTCGTTTTACATATACATTATCACTTTTTGGGGTGAGAATACATGCGCATTTACAAATCGTTATATACTTGTTTTCATAACTTACTTACAAACTCATTTACATGATTGATTACAAACTCGTTTACACACTCATTTACATATCTCGCGGTAGGATACATTACTTGTTTTCACTTATGGACGCAACAACTTTACTTTCATTCAAATGGTTACGAATTAGCTTAAGTGGAATAAACTGTTAATGACGGTGAAGTAAGCGCGAATGTTATAAAATAGATCTATTTGGGGTTGACACCCAGTTTGGGTGTTTAGCTCTCACTAGTTTCGGCGGTACCGAACTAACGAACGTTATACCATGTCGTTACATTGAACTACATTTACATGAACACTTACAGTGCCTGAAAAGATTGGCATATATACACGTCAAAGCCGCAGTGTCATGAACTTAGTGTAATCGTAATCACTTCTTCGACTATTGTATATCAAGCAATACACATTTCTTCGGATATTGTATACCAAGCAATACGCACTTTAAATATTTACGGTTCAACATTTATACATACATTTTTGTTACTATTGTATAGGTTACAATGATCAAGCACACTTTATAAATCTTTGATTTCGACATTCATACTTATATTTTGTGACTATTATAAGGGTTAAAATGGTCATACATACTTTATAAACCTTTGATTCCAACATTTATGCTTACATAAACTTATAAACTCACCAACTTTATGTTGACACTTTTAAGCATGCATTTCTCATGTGAATAGGATGCTTGACATAACTGATGTGCACTGGAGTCCAAATTTTATAAGATTGTTTTTCAAACGACTCATTTGGAGGTCGTTCTCTCATATCTTGTGCAATGTACTTATGAAGTAGCGCTCCCGGACATACTTTCTGTTGTAACCCATTTTGGGGGTGTTACAGACTGGTATTCAGAGCCAAGGTTATAGAGAAATATGTTGCATATTTACCTAGACTATAACCGTTTTCACAAATATTGCATCACATCAAACTTTTTCATGAGCATACACTACTTGCTTACTTGCTTACAATACGTGCTTACATGACATATATATATATATATACTTACATTCCCTTACGTATATTTTACATATTTTTATAAAAGAGTTATCTATATAAATACTAGAACAAATTCTCAAGACATTATGAATGACACGATAGTCTTTAAAATTTGTATGACTTTACATAATACCGTTTACATAACATTGATCATGTCACAGTCCACCGATCTTACAAGTTACCCTTACTATCCAACTCTAAGTTTAAACACCCGTTCCATACTATTGAAACACGACTTTAACATGTCATCTCGTAACATTTCATCTTTGGAGCACGACTCTTAGAACTAAACTAATTTTATTACTCCTCTGATTATGAAGAATCATGCCTCCTAAGAGAGCTACTACTACTGCTGCACATATGAGTGCTACTGCCATTGAACAATTTATCGAAGCACGAGTGGCTAAGGCACTCGCAAACCAAGAATTCAACGAAACAACAACAATGGAAATGGCAATGGCGATGACAACCATGATTCTGGAATTGGAACTACAAGGCCTGCACGCAGTCCCCGAGAGTGTACTTATAAAGATTTCTTAAACTGCCAACCCCTAACTTTTAAGGGTACCGAAGGAGTCATTGGTTTGACTCAGTGGTTTGAAAGAATGGAATCGGTTTTCCATATAAGCGGTTGTACTGTTGAAAACCAAGTCAAGTTTGCCACTTGCACTCTTCTTGGTGTTGCTCTAACATGGTGGAACTCCCATGTTAAGACAGTTGGTCAGGATGCTGCTTATATCATGTCGTGGAAAACGCTCATGAAAATGATGACTGCCAAGTACTGTCCACGTAGTGAAATCAAAAAGTTAGAGATTGAAATTTGGAATTTGAAAGTGAAGGGTACTTATCTTACAGGTTATACCCAATTCTTTTAAGAGTTAGCATTGTTGTGTGGGAGGATGTTTCCCGAGGAGTCGGATGTAATGGAAACATATGTTGGCGGACTTCCTGACATGATTCATGGAAATGTAATGTCTACCTGACCAAAAACAATGCAAGAGGCTATTGAACTGGCAAATGATTTGATGGACCATAAGGTTCATTCCTATGCTGAGAGACAAGCTAAGAACAAAAGGAAACTTGATAACAACAACCAAGCCCAACAACAACCTCCCAAGAAGCAAAATGTGACAAGGGCTTATTTTGCTGGGCCTAGTGAGAAGAAGGAATATGCTGGGAATCTACATCTGTGCAACAGGTGTAAGCTGCACCACAATGGGTCGTGCACTGTAAAGTGTGGGAATTGCAAGAAGGTTGGCCACATGACCCGGGATTGTAGGAATCATGTCGCTGCTAAGAATTAAAGAGCCATTACTTGCTTTGAATGTGGAAATAAAGGGCACTACATGAGTGATTGCCCAGAGTTAAAGAATCGGAACCATGGAAACCAAGCTGGAAGTAGTGAAGCACGTGGAAGGGTGTATGCTTTAGGAGGAGGAGAAACCGACCAAGACCCTAACATCATTGAAGAGGAGATCGAAGCCTAAAGAGAAACTTTTCTCGCCTTGTCTAGTGAACCATATATTGGAACTATCTTAGACCCTATTTCTTTTAGGAGTTCTCGTTGTACTATCTCTTAATTTTCCGTTGTATTGAATGATTTCAGTTATCTATCAAATTATGTGTTGTGAAAATTTTGTCAATTTTACTTTAATTCTCTATTTATTTATACAAGCCACTCCCGCAAATATTATGAAATTATAACGCTATTTTAACGAAAATG
>BQNB010155756.1:0-12463 GCA_026074375.1 Tanacetum coccineum
GAAAAACTACTCCAAACCAAGTCTTCCTATGTCATTATAAAGCTCGTGAAGTATTATAGTTGACTCAAATGTATGATTCTCGGGATGCATTTCCATCTCAAGTGTCCCTTTCATTATCTTTATTTTTGTCTCTAATGTCTTTATCTTTTCACAAAGAACTTACAATTTAAGCACTCTGCCTTTCCATGATTCGGTACAGATCCAGAAGGTTCTAGAGAATAACTTTGACGTGTTGAAGTCCCAGAGAAGAACTTAGAGGTGTTGAAGGTATAGGAGAATAACTTAGACTGAGCCCAAGGTCATCCTACCACATAAAATATCCACATCCTCTATCTTGAGTTCCTGGTTGACATAGTAAGAAAATCATAAGAATTGTCTTTTTGACAAGCAAATTATTTATATATTACATAAATAATTAGTTTTTGATAATTCACCTTTGAACAAGGACATGCATAGTATTTTCTACCATAGCTGTAAGGTTTACATGATGTTCGTAACACTACGTCTCCTTTTTCACAACTACACTTAAAATAATGATCATATCGCTCCATATGGTTGCGGGTGATTCGAGGTGGTGGTGGTTGTGAGGATAAGAGTGTGTAATGTATTGGTGAGTGGTTATGAGGATAAGAGTGTGTAGGTGATTGTGAGGATAAGATCTACTTTTATGGTAAAAAAACAAGAGCTTTTAGCGACGACATGTAACGATCACATGTCATCGTTATAGGTTCCTGTTAAAGTCAATAAAGTTTTGGTCAAAGTTATCAATTTAGTTTTTGTCATATGCTGTCTTTTTTCACTAAATCCCCTAGAAGTTCGAATCATGTATACCATTATCACTTCGACTCGTCCATTTAACATAATTTGTATATCAATACAATCTCGACTCATCCATTTAACATAACTTGTATACTAATATCACATCAACTCATCTGTTTAACCTCTCATGTATAACAATATCACCTCGATTCATTCATTTTGTTGGGTCAATTCAGTGCCCAATGATCTTTACCTTAGGATTTGAATAGACATAACCTTTTACATTTTTCAAAATCAAGTAGTACGGTTTGATGATCGATGAAACGTAAATAAACATACGAGTTAAACAACAACAAATACGTAAAACATTTGAATTACATTCCTAATCGATAAAGGTTTAAACATTAAAGCATGTGGATTGCATTCGAATCCATAAATGTTAAAAACATTAAAGCATACGAACTACGTTTCAAATGTTAAATGAAAAACTACTCCAACCTAAGTCTTCCCATGTCATTATAAAGCTCGTGAAGTATAACAGTTGACTCAAATGTGTGATTCTTGGGATGCCTTTCCATCTCTAGTGTCCCTTCTAGTATCTTTATCTTTGCATCTAATGTCTGTATCTTTTCAGCCAAAAACTTACAATTTGAGCACTCTGCTTTTCCATGAATCGGTACAGATCCAGAAGGTTTCGGAGAATAACTTGGACATGTTGAACGTTCCAGAGAAGAACTTGGAGGTGTTAAAGGTCCAAGAGAAGAACTTAGACGGAGCTCGAGTTTATGAGTCGAGGTGATTGTTTATTCAGTGACCTGAGTAATGTTTAAAGGTTATCTAATACTTAGACTAATTTCTATTTAAATCCTAAGGTAAAGATCATTGGGCATTGAATTGGCCTAACAAAATGGATGAGTCAAGGTGATATTGTTATATATGAGAGGTTAAACAGATGAGTTGATATGATATTGGTATACAAGTTATGTTAAATGAATGAGTCGAGATTGTATTGATATATAGGTTATGTTAAACGAATGAGTCAAGGTGATATTGGTATACATGAGTCGAACTTATGGGGGATTCAGTGACACAAGATAACATATGATAAAAATTAGGTCATAACTTTAACCAAAACTTTATTGACTTAACCGGAACCTATAGCGACGACATGTAATCGCTACATGTCATCGCTAAAAGCTCTTGTTCTTTACCATAAAAGCATATATTATACTCATAATCACGTACACACTCTTATCCTCTCCAAACAAAACACGATCAAATCGTCCTATTAATCATTTTGCTAAGCACGTTCCTAATCCAGGTCAAAGTTTGCCCAACTCCCTAATGGTTTGAGTGGGAAAATTGCGAGCCAAAAATCATTAATGAAAAATGCAAAATGAAAATAGGCATTGGGGAGAACTGATGTGTTTCAAAAGCTTTAAATTTATAAGACTAGCAATATCGGTTATTAGATGGAAACACACGGGTAAAAGTATAACCCGCGTATGTAGTATAATATTTTTAGGTAAGACCAGTCGTCTTCAGGGGATTTCAGTTAGTTTGGGGCTTGAATAATCAAATGAAAAATAAACTCTGTAACTGTTTTATAAAATAACTTTCCGTTTGTACAAATTATAATAAGATGACTACTCGGGATGGTTTCATATAATTCATAAGCAGTGGTGATGATTACGATCTCAAAGATAGGGCTTAAACTTATAAAAAGGATTTCTCGTCAGAAAACGTTTTCACAAATTAACTTGTTTAACTTAAGACTTATATTTAGCTAACTAGACCAAATGTGTCACTCAGATAATCCAGTTATTATTATGTCAAAGCTATTTTGTTTATCAATTTATGAAAGTGGTTTTCTCATCACAGACGATAAAGACCATAGAAAAATCTTTAAAACCATATAATTCATAACTGGTCGCTCTACCTATACTGATATGAGTATATAATCTAAATTGATAATGAAAGTTGATAAGATAAGACACGATAGGTTTTCAACATAAGCTTAAGATTAACAAGATCGAAATTATACCAAATGCTTATTCATTATAATAACTTCATCGAGTAGTCATGAGATATTTAGCCTCTCATGGCTAAGGAGTTCATAACACAAGTTGATTTAACAAGAAACATCCTTTGTCCGGGTAAGAATATGGATCAAACTTTCCCGTACAAGTATGGAATTGTAGTGCAACCTTTATTTCACTAAAACTAATATGATATTCTTCTCTGTTCTTTGTGGTTAGATCTTTAATCTTCAATACATTGTGGTGTTTATGAGTGGAATGATTAGGAGAAGTGTTTAGGAGTGGATTTAGATATGATTTGAATGAAAGAAAAGTGTGTGAAGGATGATTTGAGAGTGGAAATTCGGCCACTATTTATAGGCTGAATTTTGGTGCAAAGTGCGGCGCATAAAAGTATTTATGCGGCGTACTTGGGGTGTTAATGCGATTATCATTAATCTTCATTTAATTTTCATAGTTGGGATGAGAAGTGCGGCGCACAAAATAATTTGTGCGGCGTACTTGGTGACTAAATGTGTTTCTTTAATTTTTGGACTTGGTAGGAAGTGCAGCGAACAAGGGTCTTGTGCGGTGTACTTGAGTCTTTTTTAGCTTTAGTCCTTAGTATTTCTTGTATCTTGCTTTTCGATATGTTTAAACACTTGATCTTTGTTCCATTTGAGCTCGGGATGTCTTTTGCGAACTGCACATTATATGCTATTAAGTATCGAAAGTTCACGAGAAATGATAAAATATATATAAATAACGCCGTCAAAAACATGTATAATTTAGGCGTTATCAAATCCCTCCACACTTAGCAATTGCTTGCCCTCAATCAATCAAAGCGAAAAAACAAGATCATTTGTCATGACGTGGAGAAATTTTGGATTTTAACTAGTGTTTACAAATTAATTAGCTTTTCAGGCATAGACATATAACTAGGCACCTCACACAGGAAATGTGTTTGATTTTTTAATTTTCAATCGAGCCACTCAAATAGGGTTTATATTTTGTGAAGACACTCAAATGCACAGACATAGTCTAGATACCTACCATATGCTTGTACAAGACACATAAACATGACCGATGGGGTGTGAGCACCAGGCAAAATCTCAAATAGGCAAAATGTGATAATGAGGTAGGTGAATACTTGATTTCTTGTGCCATACTTGAGCCTTAAACTTTGAACTTTTATTTCTTCGTCTTTCTTTATCATTCATCTCTTTTGTTTTCTTTTTTTATACCAACGATAACTAAGGCTTGGACTTTGATTTTTGGGCACATACTTCTTTGATGGGAACTTCAACACTAAAAGCGAGTGCTACAGATGGGATTATTTTACCTCTTATCATATGAAATTGTCTATAAATTAACCTCACTACGGTCTAGTAAATGATGATCAAGCATAAGTTTTAGAGCTACTAAATTACCGGCTCACTCATAAAATATGCAAAAAAAGGCTGCATAAAAGGCTAGAATATACCTCACAATTTAGTGGATGAATTTGTGCTAGTTATAGTGTCAATCCGGTTGGACTTGCCTTACTAAGAGTATACGTTTTTTACTTGGAATGGAAAGCATATAAATTTTTAAATTTTCCAGAAAATATCAGTTGAAATTTTAGCTAGATTGTGGGGCAAACATGGAGGGATATGATTAATTTTTCCTATTTGGCTCTCCTCCACACTTAAGTTGAACATTGCCCTCAATATGATAACTGATAATTGAGATAAAATAGGGAAAATTAAGGGAAAACGGTACTTTCCGGGGAATAGAGATATATAGTTGCAAGAGAGCTATCCTTAAGCGCTTGTCATAGTTTCTTATTCTCTCTCTTTTTTTCTTTTTAATTAAGCTAGTCTACCTGCAAAAGTAAACAAAAGCACAAAAAAGGAAAATATTTTTTTGGGTTTTTGATTTTTCATTTTTTTTTGAAAATGGAGCCCCCTCCACACTTAAGTGGAAAAGAGATAAAGCACGGGTTGCCTCCTGAGAAGCGCTTAATTTTTAAGAGGAGTCATTAGCTAGACTCGTACTTCGGGGTTTATTCTTTCGGATAGAAGGGAGTGAGTGTTTCCCTTCGGTCATTATAATCTTCTTCCTCATGGTATAACTTTAGTCGATAGCCGTTAACTATGAATGTTTTTCCGTCTTTGCCATATAGCTCAACATATCCAGATGGATATTGGTGTCTTAATACGTATGGTCCTAGCCAACGAGATCAGAGCTTTGGTTGTTTGAATTTATACTTAGAGTGAAATAGCAGAACCTTGTTTCCATGTTTGAATTCTTTTCTCATTTTTAGTTTTCTGGCGTGCCAGACTTTGGTTCTTGATTTGTATAGACGAGAGTTTTCATAAGCTTGGTGTCTAAGTTCGTCTAACTCGTGCAACTAAAACATTCTTTTCTCACCAGCGTCAATGAGATCTGGGTTATAGTTTTTTAGTGCCCAGTATGCACGGTGTTCAATTTCAAATGGCAGGTGGCAGTTCCTACCATATATAAGCTTGTATGGTGTGGTACTAGTAGGTGTTTTATAGGCAGTACGAAAGCCCCCACAGGCATTATTGAGGTTTCATTCGACCAATAGTGGGTTATCTTTGCAGTTTTTTCAAGGATTCTTTTTAAGGCTCTGTTAGTGTTTTTGACTTGACCACTCGTTTAAGGATGGTATGATGTAGAGAAACAGTGGTTAACTCCATATCATTTCATGGTCTTTTCCATTATCTTGTTACAGAAGTGAGTACCTCGGTCGCTTATTAGGGCTTTGGGCATTCCGAATTGGCAAATAGTTTCTTCAGGAAAGTAATAAAAACTCTAGCATCATTAGTTGGTAAGGCTTGAGCTTTGGCCTATTTAGATACATAATCAACAGCTACTAGAATGTATTTGAATTTGTATGATTTCGGGAACGGTCCCATAAAGTCGATACCCCATATGTCGAAAATTTCGAATACTTGAATGCTGTTTAATGGCATCTCATCACACTTGGATATATTTCCTGTCTTTTGACATGCTTCGCAAAGGTGAACTAGAGTATGGGTTTCCTTGATGATTGTTGGCAGTAAAATCATGAGTCTAGGAATTTTTTAGCAGTTTTGGTTGGTCCATAATGTCCACCAGTGGGTCCGTCGTGACATTGATCTAAAATTATACGGGTTTCTGGTCCATAGACATATCGTATGATCATATCGTCAGAACATACTTTGAAAAGGTAAGGTTCTTCCCAGAAGTAGTATTTAAGGTCGGAGAAGAATTTATTTTTCTGTTGATGCATCATTCCTTTTGCTATAATTTCACTTACCAAGTAGTTTGCAAAGTCTGGGAACCATGGTTCGTATTTGGTGTTGATTTCCATAAGAGTTTCTCCAGGAAATTTTTCATCGAGTTCATTGTCTCACTTGTTTCACATTTTCATCGGGATAAGTGATCGCCGGTAACATTTTCTATACCTTTTTTGTCTTTAATTTTGATATCAAATTCTTGTAAGAGTAGAATCCAACAGATAAGACGTGGTTTAGCATCTTGTTTTTTGAATAAGTGTCTAAGAGCTGAGTGATCTATGTGCATAATAGTTTTTGATAATACCATATAGGATCTAAATTTGTCGAATGCAAAAACTACAGCCATAAGTTCTTTTTTAGTAATGGTATAGTTCTGCTGAGCTGGATTAAGAGTTTGCTTGCGAAATAGATAGGGTGAAGTTTTTACCATCTTTTTGACCTAAGACAACTCTAATTGCGAAATCACTTGCATCATACAAAAGTTTAAATGGAAGACTCTAGTTTGGGCTTACGATTACAAGAGCACATATGAGTTTCTCTTTCAGCAACTCGAATGCATTGTGACATTCATCATTGAATTCAAATGGAGTATCTTTTTCAAGTAACTTGGTGAGAGGATCGGCAATTTTTGAGAAATCTTTAAGGAATTATCGGTAGAAACCAGCGTGTCTTAGAAAACTTCTAATACCTTTGATATTAGTAGGGGTGGAAGTTTTGAGATTACGTCGATCTTTGCTTTGTCGACTTCAAGGCCTGCTCTAGACACTTTGTATTCAAGCACAATTCCTTCTTTAACCATAAAGTGACATTTCTCCCAGTTAAGGATAAGGTGTGCATCTTTGCAACGCTGAAGCATTTTATCGGGATTGTTTAGACAGTTATCAAAAGAGTTTCCAAAGACGGAGAAATCGTCCATGAATACTTTGACAGATTCTTCAATCATGTCATAAAAGATAGCCAACATGCATATTTGAAAAGTAGTTGGGGCATTACATAAACGGAAAGGCATTCGCCTATAAGCGTATGTACCGAAAGGACATGTAAACGTTGTTTTTTTATCCATGGGATCGATTGGTATTTGGAAGTATTTAGAAAAACCATCGAGGAAACATAAGTATTTATTTCCTGCAAGTCTTTCTAATATTTGATCCATTAATGGCAAAGTAAAGTGGTCCTTTGTGGTTGCTTCATTGAGTTTACGATAATCGATGCATACTCGCCAACCTGTAATGGTTCTTGTTGGGACAAGTTCATCTTTTTCGTTTGTGACTACTGTAATACCGCCTCTCTTTGGTACACAGTGAATAGGGCTTACCCAAGGACTATCAGTGATTGGATAAATGATATCGATGTCTAAGAGTTTCATGATTTCTTTTTTGACAACTTCTTGCATGTTTGGATTTAACCCTCTTGGTTTTTGAATAGCAAGTTTTTTGTCATCTAAAAGATGTATCTTATGTTTACAAAAAGATGGGCAGATCCCAGGAATGTTTGTTGTTTTCCAAGCAAAGGCTTGCTTGTGTCTTTTGAGAACATATATAAGTTTACTTTTGTTTTGTTCAGAGAGCTGAGATGATATGATCACCGGAAGAAAAGAGGGTTCTTCCAAGAATACATATTCCAAGGTATCAGGAAGAGGCTTGAGTTCTAGATCTGAAGGTGGTTCTTCAAGAGATGTTTTGATTTTATAATCTGTGTTTACGGTGATCTTTTCGAATTGCGGTTCTTCTTCATCGGATTCAGATTTAGAGTTATCATTGGCAGTCATTGCTATGAATTCATCGAATTCAGCAAAGAGTTCTTCTTCTAGAATAGTTCCTTCGATGGAATGGATGATTTTACTTCCTTCGTCTAGAAGAGCATCAAAATCCTCTTCTAAGATTTCATCGATGACATCGATACTGAAACATGTATCATCATTTGAATAGGAATGTTTCATCGCAGAGTCGATATGAAATATCATTCGTTCAGGTCCAACTCCTAGATTGAGTTATTTTTGTTTAACTCGAATTACTGCATCGGTAGTGTGAAGAAAAGGTCATCCCAAGATAAGGGGAATTTTGCTATCCTCTTCCATTTCAAGAATAACAAAATCAACAGGGAAGGTGAATTTACCAACTTTGACGAGCATATTTTCAGCTATTCCAACAGGATATTGGAATGATCTGTTGGCTAATCTTACGCTCATTCTAGTAAGTTTGAGAGTTTTGAGAGATAATTTAGCATATAGAGAATATGGCATGAGGTTAATGCTAGCATCAAGGTCGGCTAGGGCATTACAAGAGAAAGCTTTGTTGAAGTTACACGGAATAAGAAAGCTTCTGGGGTCTCCAAGTTTAGGTGGAACTTTGTTTTGGATCATAGCGGAACTTTCATCGCTCAGTAAAGCGGTTGAAATTTGTTTGATTTTATATTTGTTGCTTATGAGTTCTTTGAGGAATTTTCCATAGTTGGGCATTCTAGCTAAGACGTCGACAAGAGGTACGTTGATTCGAACGGCTCAAATCATGTCGAGGAATTTTCCGTATTGAGCTTCCATTTTTTCTTTTCTGAGGCATTGAGGATATGGGACTTTTGGTTTGTAAGGTTTTGGTTTCGGGGTTTCTTTATCTGGTTTTGGAGTTTGATTTTTAGGTTGCGGTGTAGGTGCTTCATCTTCATCATCACTATCATAGTTAATAGGAGTTTCAGCATCTTTTTGTTGGTCATTTGGGTTAACTGGTGGGTCATAGGTTTTACCAGTTCTTGTGAATACGGCATTCACATGCTCGTTTTAAGCTTGCGATGGTTGGTATGGTTTAGATAAGTTACCTCGGGGGTTTAGTTGAGTGTTACTAGGAAGAGATCCAGATGGTCGAGTGGATTGTTTGTCGGCAAGTTTGTCGAACTTAGCTTCCAGGTTTTGGATTGAAGCTTGATGATTTTTGGTTACTCCTTCGAGTTGGGTTTTGAGGTCCATGGATGTTTCTTTGACAAAAGCGTTTGTTGATTGTTGAGCTTTCATGAAATTGTTAAATTGTCTTTGAAGATCATAGGGTTTGTCATTAGTGTTGGATCGGTAGTTGTCTCGATTGTAATCATTTCGTCCGCTAGAACGCCAATTATCATGATTTTAGTCTCGGTCACGGTAATCATTGTACAAACGTGTCTTACGAAAGGTTTGCATGAATTTCACTTCTTTTTCATGAGACATGGGTGTGTCATCATCGTTAGGATCGGGGGTTGGTTGTTTCGGACGAGATTGGAGTTCTTTGTACTGAACATCCATTTTCATGGTAATGGCGTCCATTCGGGCCATAATTTTGTCAGTATCGAAGATACTGGGGCCTTCGTCGGCAAAAGCGACAGTTTTCTTAAGAGTTTTGGGTTTTTGGTTTTTAGCCCAGTCAAGTTTGAGCAAGACTTTGTCTTCGAGAAGTTGATAAGCTTGATTCGGAGTTTTATAAAGGAAAATACCACCAACATCGGCATTAAGAACTTCTTGAGTAGTTTCGTTAAGGCCGTGATAAAATATTTGTATGGTATTACCTTTAGATAGATTGTGACCATGGCAGTTTTTGAGCATTTCCTTCATACGGAGCCAAGCATCGGTTAGAGTTTCGTTTTCATGTTGTGAAAAAGCTCGGATTTCTCCTAGGAGTCGGTCGAATAAAGCTGGGGGAAAGAATCGGCTAATAAAGGCGGTTCAAAGTTCATCCTAGTTTTCAATTGTTCCTTCGTTGAGTTCGTTAAGCCAGGTTTTTGCTTCTCCAGTGAGTGATAGGTGAAACATCATTAAACGGACATCTTTGTTTTCGGTATCTCTATATTTGAACATATCACATATTCCGAGGAATTCATGAACGTGTTTATGTGGATCGGTTTTGAATCTACCATTGAATTGGTTTCCTTTGACAGGGGTCAAGTGGTTACCTTTAATGGAAAATTCATTTGCGGTTGCAGGAATGGTGATTGCGGAACTAGGAGTCGGAGCATCAACACGGTCGGCAGCCCACATGGGTTCGTCATCCATGGGATTATAAATTTGAAGAATATGAGAAAGTGACGGAAGTAGTTGATGTCAAGAGTTTGCTCGTAGATAATTCTTGGGTGTTGAGGTGGTTCGTTTCTTTGTTAGAATGGAACTCTCCTGTTTCGTCGACGAATTCTTCGATTCAAGGTACGTTCAGGTTCATCTAACGATTCAACAAGTTCATAATTGAAAGCACGTGTATGCATCTAAGGAAGATAAACCTTTTGGGTTTGGGATTAGTTTTCCAGAAAACTGTACGGCGATTTTTGGAAAAGATGGAGTTAAAATAAATTTCCAGAGTTGATTACAGAACAGCTTTAAAATCCCCGGCAACGGCACCAAAAACTTTGATGTGTTTCAAAAGCTTTAAATTTATAAGACTAGCAATACCGATTATTAGATGGAAACACATGGGTAAAAGTATAACCCACGTATGTAGTATAATCTTTTTAGGTAAGACCAGGTCGTCCACAGGGATTTGAGTAGTGCTCGAATAATCAGATGAAAAATCAACTTTAATAGTTTTAAAAATAACTTTCTTTGTACCAAATAATAATAAAGATGACTACTCGGATGGTTTCATATAATTCATAAGCAGTGGTGATGATTACGATCTCAAAGATAGGGCTTAAACTTATAAAAAGGATTTCTCGTCAGAAAACATTTTCACAAATTAACTTGTTTAACTTAAGACTTATATTTAGCTAACTAGACCAAATGTGTCACTCAGATAATCCAGTTATTATTATGTCAAAGCTATTTTGTTTATCAATTTACGAAAGTGGATTTCTCGTCACAAACTATAAAGATCATAGACAAATCTTTAAAACCATATAATTCATAACGGGTCTCTCGACCTATACCGATATGAGTATATAATCTAAATTGATAATCAAAGTTGATAAGATAAGGTACGATAGGTTTTCAACATAAGCTTAAGATTAACAAGATCGAAATTATACCAAACGCTTATTCATTATAATAACTTCATCGAGTAGTCATGAGAGATTTAGCCTCTCATGGCTAAGGAGTTCATAACACAAGTTGATTTAACAAGAAACATCCTTCGTCTGGGTAAGAATATGTATCAAACTTTCCCATACAAGTATGGAATTGTAGTACAACCTTTATTTCACTAAAACTAATATGATATTCTTCTTCGTTCTTCGTGGTTAGATCTTTAATATTCAAGACATTGTGTTGTTTATGAGTGGAATGATTAGGAGTAGTGTTTGGGAGTGGATTTGGATATGATTTGGATGAAAGAAAAGTGTGTGAAGGATGATTTGAGAGTGGAAATTCAGCCACTAAATATAGGCTGAATTTGGGTGCAAAGTGAGGCGCACAAAAGTATTTGTACGGCGTACTTGAGGTGTTAATGCGATTGTCATTAATCTTCATTTAATTTTCATAGCTGGGATGAGAAGTGCGGCGCACAAAATAATTTGTGTGGCGTACTTGGTGAATAAATGCGTTCCTTTAATTAAGTCTTTAAATCTTGGACTTGGTAGGAAGTGCGGCGTACAAGGGTCTTGTGCGGCGTACTTAAGTCTTTTTTAGCTTTAGTCCTTAGTCTTTCTTGTATCTTGCTTTCTGATATGTATAAACACTTGATCTTTGTTCCATTTGAGCTCGGGATGTCTTCAAGCGAACCTGCACATATTTTATGCTATTAAGTATCGAAAGTTCACGAGAAATGATAAAATATATATAAATAACGCCGCCGAAAACATGTATAATTTAGGAGTTATCAAGATCACATGGTGGAGGCATGTCCTCTCTAATGACCCTTGTCAATTTTTTTCTTATTTCAAGCCTGGTCAAAGTTTGAAAAGGTGATGTTTTGTCTTTTAGCGGAGCTTGGGAGGACATTTGTGTCCTCTCTAAAAATTCGTCCCTGTTTTATTTTTTCATGTACTGTGTTGTTGTAGTCGCCAAAGCATTGTTCTTATTAGGGACAGTTTCTAGGTTTTGGTTGACTATTAGGGTACAAAATTATTCGCGAGCTAAGATCTTACTCAATAAAAAATGATAAAATAATGAGAAAATTCCCCATGAATGAAATCAAAGCTTCTCCGATTGTGAAACCTAAGATAAACAAGAAGAACATTTTAGAGATGCACGAGTGGAATGGGGTCGTTGAGAGATCGATGATCTAAAATATATATCAAGTCGTGGTCCTATGTAAAGGAGTTTATGAAGGTGATGTGTGTAGGAAATATACGTACAAGACTCAACTACCCATGGATAAGAACTTTGAGAAAGCAAAGATAAGGGCAACGACGAGCGAGGTCCAAAAAGATGGGAGTCATGGAGAGAGATGTCATAGTTACTAACTAGATTTGAGAGGAAGGATGTTATATTGTTATATTCAAGGTTGTAGATGAAGG